>CAUYQV010053912.1:0-34804 GCA_963574575.1 Galagoides demidoff
GCATTGTGGCGGGCGCCTGTGGTCCCAGCTACTTGGGAGGCGGAGGCAGGAGACTCACTTGAGCCCAGGAGTTGGAGGTTGCTATGAGCTGTGATGCCATGGCACTCTACCCAGGGGGATAGCTTGAGACTCTGTCTCAAAAAAATAAAAAATAAAAAATAAAATTCACCTGGTGGTCACAGGTACAGGTTTTGGTTAAAGAGCAAAGTCCAGGTCAAGGTCCTTTTGTAAAAACTAATCATTATATCCTATTCAGAATACTCATTTTAAAATAACATTTTGTCTGCTTATGAAAATAACCCAGGATTTTGGTGGGTTTTTGTTTTTTTAGAACTTTTGGAAAAAATAAAATATTTTTTTAAAATTTAATTACAATTTCACTTCCAGGATAACTACTGTTACCATTTCATTCTATTTCCTTTGAAATAGATTAACATAACTGTTTAGATATATAGTTATTTTAACCCCTCAGCCCACCCCACCACTTACACAGTGGGAGTATTTTCTCAGATCATATCAAAGCCAGATGAGCCCCTGCACTGCTGCCTGGCTTCTGCCTAGGCCCCAGCCTGAAAGGGCAGTGGTGCCTTACCAACTAGCACCTTTATGCCCTAAGCATCCTCGCAAGTGCTTCCTGAGTGCTGGCCTGCAGTCAGTCATCCCAGGAGGCAGGTGGATTGTGGGGCCTTGTGAAATGGAGAAAAGAGGTTAAAAAAAAAAAAAAATGACAGAAGCTTTCTTTTTTATTTTTTTTGAAACAGAGTCTCACTATGTCACCCTGGGTAGAGTGCTGTGGCATCACAGCTCACAGCTACCTCCAGCTCCTGGACTTAGGCAATTCTCTTGCCTCAGCCTCCCGAGTAGCTGGGACTACAGGTGCCCACCACAACACCTGGCTATTTTTTGTTGCAGTTTGGACAGGGCAGGGTACGAACCTGCCACCCTCGGTATATGGGGCCAGCGCCCTACCCACTAAGCCACAGGCGCTGCCCTGACAGAAGCTTTCTAAGGTCCACAGCAGATTGGGAAATCCAGTTCTGAAATCTCAAATAGCAGCTTATCAGTGTCTCTCATCAGAACACCTTTTCCTGATAAGACACATCATCTGTGTGCTGTTGGTTTAAGATCCTATGCAAGCTGCAAAAGAGCAGGGGGAAACCACAAGTCTGTCACCACTGGTGTACTGACAGGGTTCCTGTTGGATAAGCTACTACATTTCATCACTACAGATTCAAATCAGGACTTTGCCAGACACAGCTATGGGAATAAGCAGGCCACCGGCTGCAGGCAGGCAGGAGAATCAGTGCTGCTCTGAAGCAAGTAACTTCAGACAGTGAAATTGCCCTTTTTAATAGGCCTCTGGCTTTGGCAGCCTCTTGCAATAGCAACAAGAAACCATGGACCTCATAGTCTGTGTGTCAGGAGCATAAAAGAATGAGAATTGCTTCTGCAAAGGAAACTAGAAAATTACTGGATCAGAGAGAAATGTTCATTGCCCTGCCCAGTTGAGTAGCCACTGGGTACAGGGGCCAGTCAAGCACTTGAAAAGTGGAAAGGGCAGTGAGGAAATTGAATTTTTAATTTTCATTTTGTCATTTGAGTTTAAATAGCCACATATGGCTAGTGGCTACTATTTGATCAGCTGGGTATAGATCATCCAAAATGGAACAACATTCTGTTTAAAAGCTTGATCTTTAGCGTGATGGTCAAGAAGCTCATACTGTGGCTGAGGCTCAAAGGATGGCAGCTTCCCCACCTGAAGGCCATGGGAGCCCGGGCACCCTCCAGAGCTGGTGACATAGTTCTGGAATTGTACATCTCAGAGTTCCTATACCCAACGGGATTATTTTTCTTTAAATAAAATATATAAACCAGCTGGTGTTTGTTGGGGAATAGCATTCAACTCAGGCCAAACACTGAGATATGTGAGAAGTGGACAAGTATCTCACCTTTTATTTTTTTGAGACAGAACCTCACTTTGTTGCCTCCGGTAGAGTGCCGTAGCGTCATAGCTCACAGCAACCTCAGACTCTTTGGCTCAAGCAATTCTCTTGCCTCAGCTTCCCGAGTGGCTGGGACTACAGGTGCCTGCAACAATGCTCAGCTGTTTTTAGACACAGTGGTGTCACTCCAACTCAGGCTGGTCTGAACCTGTGAGCTCAGGCAGTCCACCCACTTCAGCCTCACTAGAGTGCTGGGATTACAGGCATAAGCCACCACACCCTGCCTATTTTACCATGTTTTTCAAAAAAAAAACTTTTTATTTTTTTTTTTAATCAGAGTCTCACTCAGTTGCCTTAGGGTTGAGTGCCATGGCCTCATAGCTCACACTAAGCTCAAACTCTCGGTCTCAAGGAATTCTCTTGCCTTAGCCTCCTGGGTAGCTGGGACTACAGACCTCACCACAATACCCAGCTTTTTTTTTTTTTTTTTTTAAGAGACTGGTCTCACTCTTGCTCAGGCTGCTCTCAAATTGCTGAGCTCAGGCAGTCCACCGGCCTTGGCCTCCCACAGTGCTAGGATTAGAGGCATGAGCCATTGTGCCTGGCCAAAGATTTTTATATGTAGTTTACATCCAAATACTGTCATTTACCACTAGGGTATTCTGCACACCCAGTGCTGGGAGCTGTCCACAGACTAGGAGCCTGAGCCCACTGACCTAGAAAGTTCCCAGGGTTGCCTTGTGATGGCCCGTCTCAGAAGATCCAAGAGGAAGAGCTTCTCCGCTAGTGGCTCAGTGTATATACTTGCTGGGACTGAGGCTGGAGACTTGTCACAGGTCATGTTCTCTACTATAATTGCAACTGAGGAAGTGTTGGTTCCTTTCTAACTTTTCAAATAACCAGATACTCTAACTGTTAAAAAGCAGCCCACATGTCAGAGCCCATTTACCACAACCACGAGCCCCTTCCCACTGCAGCCAGTGCCCCTGGTGCAGGCTTGTGCACAACGTGGGCACTTTAGTTTCCTAACAGAGCTGGTGACTCAGAGCAATTGACTTTTCCCTATTCCAGTGTCCCCATTTTGAGAATAAAGGACTTGAACTAGATGAAAGGTAGTGACTGGGAGACAAGTTCAGCCACAGATGAGGATTGGAATGAGTTGTTAGCACTGAAGGCAGGTGTCAGGACTGCTTTTGTTGCAAGTATCTAACCTCTAGCTGGCTTTAGAAATGTTCTTTAGGGATGTTCTGTTTGGCTCAGCAAAAGCCTGGAGGGCAGGCATCAAGATTGCCCTGAGGTCCCCTCGTGCTCACCCTGCCTTCTGTACCTGACTTGGGGAGTGAGCTGTGCTGGAGGGTCAGAGCTGACCAGGACCACCCTGTAGGCTGGGAGAAGCAGTACCCCTCAAGGCACATGTCAAAAAGGGGGAGTGGAACAGACACCAGGTGACAGGCAGTCAGCAAATGTCCACACAAGGCATTCAGGATTTGAGGGCTTTGAGGGGTGGAAGGAGTCACAGGTGTCAGGTGTGCCCCCCTCCCCCATTCCTGGGTGGCCTCAGTCGGGGCTTGGTGGTTGTGTCACTCTTTAAGCTAAGTGCTGTGCTGCCTGGGCCATCCTGCAGGCAGCTCCACTCTTCACGGGGGGCCTGCCTGGCCTCACAGCCTTGATATTCTCCTGTCGAGTTGGATACACTCTGGGGCCAGCATCACATTGGCTGCAGGAGGGAACACAAAAGGGAATGGGTAGAAAGACTTGGGGATAGTCAGGTACAGCCACAGCACAGGGGTAAAGGGGAGCCCTGCAGTTGAGACAGCCAGGGACTTTGGGTGAGTGTCACTGAGACCTTTAGAGGTCACTGGGTGACAGGCACTATGAGTGCCAAGTCACAGCTGTTAACACTAGCCTTAGAAGTCAGAGTGCATGGAAGTGAGGCAGCAGAGGAACATCGAGGTTTCCAGTTGCTGAAAGACATGTAGATACTACAGGGAAAATCTGCCTGAACATGTCCTATACTTTAAGCATTTTATTAAAGAATACCGCAATACGCAAAGTGTATGAGTTTCCATGACATGACTGCAAAATCAGCAGCAGATCAAGAAACAGAACATTTCCAGCACCCCAGAGCTCCTGAGATGGCCTCTCCATTTTTGCACATTATCCCACTGTCTGGATAGAAGCTGCCTGTCATCCTGTTGATGAGCATCTGGTTGTCTCCAGTCTGACTGTGGTGGCTAGGCTGCCCAGAGCATCCTCACAGTACCTTGGTGCCCACCTGTGTGTGCCCTTGATCCCACTGGGAGTGGGATTGTGGGGTCTGGGCTATGCTCAAGGCTACAAGGACACTGAGTGGCTTCAGGTTACTTTGCCCTCATTCCCCACAGCATAGGTATTATTGCTCCTTCCAAGGATTCACTTGGTGGTTTCTCTCCTATGTAGCTGCTAAACCCCAGGTATCAGCTGAGACATGGCCCTGTTCCTGCCAAAGTCCAGTCAGGGCCCAAAAGGTGCCTGAGCAAGTCCTGGGGTTTTGCTCAGGGGCAGTTGGGACAACTCCAGATGGAAAAATTAAGGCAGGAGGAGGGTTGTCTCCAGTAAGAGGAAGCAGCTGCTGGTCATGAACTGTGCGTCAGGCCTGGTGGCATCTTATACTCCCTCCTAACCTCTGAGCCACAGGAGGCCTTCCCAGGCCCAGCCAGGGTCTGGGCTTTCTGCTCTTGAGTATACAAGCAACAGGTATCCTAGTGTATTGTAAAAATAATACATTAGCCCTTGATTATCACATACATCAGAGGTGACTTATTCTGTGGCCTATTGAGGAAGCTCAATATACCCTATAGATAGAAATGGCTTTTGCTGCCATAGAAAGCCCTCCTAGGCTATGCTGAGTAGGGTAGTTGCTTTGTGCTGCTTCAGTGGGTAAAGGAGGTATGAATCAGGCCAGCTACCCTCAGACTGCGCTAGCCAAGGGGCTCTGGGGAGGGTGGGACAGGCCTGAGACCAAAGCCCCTGTCCCCCTAACCACCTTCTTTCCCAACAGTTTGCACATCCAGTGTGCTGAGTCAAACAGCCTTACACTGCCCTCTCTTGGGTGGTCATTTGACCTGGTTCCACATGCTCAGGCTGTGATTTCTTAGAGCAGCTTGGAAGGTTTTTAAAGCCTGCAAGCTTTTTGGAATGAGAGCAAAAGTACACACAACTGGCCACCAGCCAATGCCTGATGGCCACATGCTGAAAAACAGCAGCCCCCCACACTAAGCCCTGTGTCCGCCTTCCAAGTCCCTGAGAAGTAGAAGTGAGCCATATGTGCGTCATAGCATGCAAATCATAAGCACCTGCAGGGCTCAAGTGCTACCTGAATGCAGATGGCATTTGTACTTAGATCCAATTTCTCTTTTCCTCACTTTTTGAACTTTGTATGGGATCCCTGGCTCTTAGCGGCTGGCACTGGCCCCAACAAGGTTTCGTTTTTACTCATTCTTTAAAGTGAACTTAGACAGATACCTTGACAGTCACAAATGAATCAAGATGACAGATGCTTTTACATAGGTTTAGGGTGTTTTTTTTTTGTTTGTTTGTTTTTTTAGCAACAGGGTCTCACTATGTTGCCCAGGCTGGTCTTGAACTACTGGCCTCAAGAGATACCAGTAGGATTACTCCTCTGAGTTGTAGGATTACAGTTGAAAGCCACCATGCCTGGCTACCACATGTAGCTCTAAGCTGTCCCCTGTGCTTTAGACATCTTTACCTCCTGGTCTTATTAAAAATGTCTCAATTCCATAAGCCCTCCATAAACGTCCTCTCTCTCTCTCTCACACACAGCATGATACCAATGGGACTGCGAAGCCGCCCTTCCTCAGGTATGTGTATGTGTGGCTCCCTGCTGAAGCTCTTCAGAATGGATTTTCCTCCCTGTTGGATGAGTGGCTTTGAACCATCCCCTGAAAGGGCCTTAATGCCCAGCCCACGAGGCTAGTCCTAGGTAAGGCCCTGGGCCAGTGGGGCAACAGCAGACTGTGGTCACCTGGCTTTAGAATACCCTGAAAGAAAGGCCTGGAGAGACAGCCCCACATCCACCCAAATCCAGGCCCTACCCTGGAGTGGCTCTTCTGTGACCCCTCCCCAACATAGGACTGGAAAGGCATGAGCTGTTCTGTCAAAATGTCTAAACATTGGATTTTCCTATAATATGAATGGCATGGAAGGAATCAGCCAGAGTGAAATGCCTTCAGAAAACACAGCCAGTTTGTGCTCATGGGGAGGTGGTGAGCAGTATAATCTTAGGAAGCAAGGAAAAGTTGAGTATTAGCACTATCAAAATCAAATTCTTGTCTCACAGCAGAATTTCTACAGAGACTTTATTTTTCTCCCCTACAGTGGAGAAAACCCCTTTGCTACTGTGAAACTCCGACCGACAGTAACTAATGATCGATCAGCCCCAATCATTCGATGAGAAGACAGCCAAGAATTCTTCTGGTTCCTCTCATGTTCAGTTCTCACTTGCAAATGATAGGTATATATTGTTGGATGTGTGCTATGACTCTCAAAGCTTTGCCAGAGGGTACCTGATTTAAAATGTATTCTACTTGAGCAAATCAATACATTTTCTCAATTTAAGACATTTCTGTCTTTAAGATAAATGAATACTAGTTTAATAACCAACTCAATCATTTAAAA
The DNA here is from genome assembly GCA_963574575.1 of Galagoides demidoff. Classification (NCBI taxonomy): domain Eukaryota; kingdom Metazoa; phylum Chordata; class Mammalia; order Primates; family Galagidae; genus Galagoides; species Galagoides demidoff. The sequence continues at coordinate 6,621 of CAUYQV010053912.1, forward strand.
TAGTTTCTTCCTGTTCTACTCAAGAGACTATTTATTTCTAATCCTTACTATACCTTTTTATTATTCTATTAAATTTTTTTCTTAGCCAGAAATAAGGGATAGGCTATGCTTTCATGACTGGCTTTCTGCACCTGAAAGCCAATGAGATCACAGTTTTATAAAGCATGTGCTCTTAAGTAGCATTATGATATTTATCTAAATGGAAATATTGCATAAATTTGCATCATAGTATGCAAATCATAATTCCAAGGGTATAAATTATGAAAATGTATAAATGTAATTTTTTAACTTAAAAATTATAAACTTGCTTAATCAAATGTCAAACTACCTAAGATGGAGAAATTCCCACCCCTTCCCTGATTTCAACAGAGCTATAAAGTGCTGAGACATTTTGCCTCTGCTTATCGCAGCCATATTAAGCACTTAACCCTTTGACTGTGGAGCACTCAGAAATGAAACATTCCTACAGACGTCATTCACACCAAATGAACATCTTGTTTGAATGCCTATGCTCGCAGTCAAAAAGGTTAAGAAATAATCTCCAAGTGCTACTGAATTTGGTAGTTAAAGAGTTTTTGACCAGATTCCCTGCAGGCCAGGCTGTGCCACACCTGGGCTTGGCACATAGGACATGTGCAAATCTGAGGGGGTCCATGTTTGGAGGCCCCAGGTGCTCTCACTAAGCTAGTTGACCAAAGCTGCATCCATCACTAATTCACCAGGAAACTTCTCGGGTCCCAGTTTCTCCAAGTTTTAATCAGGTACTGTGACCCACAAAGGGCACTTTTATAAAGCCAGGGTGACCTCTGGTGGCTGAAGGGATGGGTCTTTCAACCCAGCAGCTATCACATGCCTAGACTTGGGCCTCCAGTACACTGGTCTCTGCACTAGCAACCCTGGGTCAAAGGCTGGACCTATTTTGAGTGGAGAGTCACAGTTAAAATTCATCCCTACTCACTGTGTAAACTGGGGATGCTGAAACAGTTGCTTTTCACAGCTCCTTTGGTCTCAACAAAAGTATAACCATTTTCCTTTATGCCTAAAATTGGTCCCGGTCAAATGCAGGTCAAGCAGTTTCACAGTCTGCCTATCCCAGGAGGACAAACCAGGTGACCCTGTGACGGGCTGCTGGCCTATATTAGCCACCCCCCACCATGACCCACAGTACTGGTCATGCAGGTGCTGCAGCCAGGAAAGAAAATTCAGCTCTGTGCCTCTCCACCTTTTAAGACAGGCAGAGCAGGCTGGCAGAAGCCATCATGGACAGCAGCAGGGCAGGGGGCATGACCTGGCCTTCAAAGCTCCACTCTGAGGATTTTTCTGGTTTTGTTACAGAGGTAGAATAGGGCTTACGATTATTAGATGCAATCTGCAGGCCCCCTCTGGCTCACCCCACAGGCAAGGAGACTGGTCTTGTCCTCAACTCATACTCTGTAAATGCCAAGTATTATATTTAATAAAGAATTTGAAAACAGCACATCTTAAGCTGTAACTGCATATTGAGGAACATGGGATGATCGTGTCGGGGCTGGAAGTGGCACATGAGTCTTCAGGTGGCGGGATGCAAACACTGAACAAGCAGAACTAGGTAAACAATGGTATGAATCTCATTTATTGAAAACATTTTTTCTCACCTTTCTCAAATTGAAGACTGCAAAAAATAAAAGCAGTGCTTTATTGAGTTGTCATGAACCTCAGCAGCAGCAGCAGCAGCCAGCAGCAGCAGTGCTGCCTTCCTTCTGTGTGGCCTCTATCCCACCTTGCTTTACAAAACAGTCCTGAAGCTTAATCAAATAAAACTATTGTACACGACATTTACATTAGAAAAAGACAGCTGGGAGTAGAAGAGCCGGTGTGTTCCCTTTAAGTAAAGGTCGCTCCACAGTTGGGGCATCTTCGCTTCCTCAAGGCAAAACAGCAGATGAACCCGAAGGGAAACAAGATGATGGCCAAGAAAATGCCCAGGAAGGTGAAGACATCCTCCAGCACCCCGACCCTGCAGAGGGAGAGGGGCAGAGGGTTAAGGCTGGGCAGACCCCGGCCCCCTTCCACCTGCAAGTGCCCTCCCTCACCCCAGCCACATGTGTCTGCTCTTGGAGGTAACTGCCACTGGCCTTGACTCAAACAAAGGGGGGAAAAGAAAGCTGTGTTGAAAGGTATCATTTAACACTGGTTAAGGTAAGATCATTCAGATGTTCACACATTTTTCTCTCACACAAAAGGAACGATTCTACCAAAAATCTTTCATCTCTGAAGACAGGACTCAAAAAGAATTTTAGGATTTTTTTCCCAATGTTGCAGAGTGTTAGATTTTTCTATTCCTAGGAGAAAATTCCAGAAAAGGTGATTAATAGTAAGGTCTAGGATTTTGTTTAGTTTCTGTTGTTTGGGGGGGAGGGGGCAGTAGTTGGCATACTATTAGAATCAGCGATGTCTATACTGTCTAGAAGGCCAGTTTGAAATGGAATTTCAAAGCTGCCACCTCAGAAATGTATATTTACCTACCTTCACCATGCATAATGTAGAGCCTAAGACATCTCCCAAATCCTGGACTGGTGAGCACAGGTTTAGTGACAAAAGGCATCCTACACCTGCCCCTGCAGGAGGGCCCCACCATGCTACACCAAGCACAACCTGCCCAATGCAGAACCTTCTCCATCAGGAAGCTCCCAGAGGTCCCAGAAGTAGCCTGCTGAGCTGAGTCTTTCATGAACTAATGTATACAGGGACTCTCTAGAAGGGTGTTGAAAAGTTCCTCAAAATTGACCAAAGAATCACCTTCTTTTCTGCAGTTTAGCAGGGGACTAGAGTCTCAGGACAAGCCCCTTGGGAAATGCTGATGGATGGAACTCCTGGTCTGTCTTAGATATGTTTAAGGCAGCTCCCTCCTGAGTGGGCTGGCGGGAGGGAGGCAGGCAGACAGAAAGTTCTGGACATAAAACTAAAAATGAGGCTGGGGCCAGTGGCCCACGCCTATATTCCTAGCACTCTTGGAAGCTGAGGTGAGTGGATAGCTTGAGCTCACGAATTTAAGACCAACCTGAGCAAAAGCAATATCGCATCTACTAAAAAACAGAAAAACTGAGGCAAGAGGATAACTTGAGCTCAAGAGTTGGAGGTTGCTGTGAACTATGATGCCACTGCACTCTACCCAGGGTGACAGCTTGAGACTGTCTCAAAAAAAAAAAAAAAAAAAGGCCTAACTAAAAATGACAACCATACTAGCCAGCTTAGCACAAATGCAAAAAGATTTCCTCCCACCAGTCAGGCTTGAGAAAATGGTGGGGGGCATCTCCAGGAGGCAGGGGTAGCTGGTCCAGAAGGGGAAAGGGGGAGGTTTAGTGACAGAAGCCCGCAGGCAGGGGCAAGATCAACTGGGAAGTGTTCAGAGCCTCCAGAGTACCCCATCCCATGCCAGCACAGTGGATCCTTCTAAGCCGCTTCCTGCTCCAGAACGTGATGCCCCACACCCATCATCTTAAATGCTGCCCATGATGGTATCCTTTATGCCCATGATGGTCTGGACACAACAGTGGCCCCTCCTGCCCCCTTGTATGGAGAGGAAGCTTGAAGCTTACCAAAGACCAAGCAAGAAGGAAGGTGACACCAAAACACAGAGAGCTTCCCCAAACCCAAAACACCACAGTGGCAGCAGTTAGTGTCCCTGTCATGTGAGGATGGCCTCTGCCAACACCTCACCAGAGAAGACCACAGAGTACTGTGGGCTCGCTGCTGCCAGAAAAGGGATCCATACCCACCCCCCACAACTGCTTATCTGGAGTTCATGGAAAAATAAATCCAGATGATCCAACGTCAGGCTTTAGCAAGCCAGGCACAATGGCTCACTCCTGTAATCTTAGCACTCTGGGAGGCCAAGGCAGGTGGACTGCTTGAGTTCAAGAGTCCAAGACCAGCCTGACTAAGAACAAGACCCATCCCTAAAAAAACATAGCTGGATGTTGTGATAGATGCCTGCAGTCCCAGCTACTTGAGGCTGAGGCAAGAGAATTGCTTGAGCCCAAGAGTTTGAGGCTGGTGTGAGCTATGATGCCATGGCACTCTACAAGGGCAAGAAAGTGAGACTCTTGTCTCAAAAAATTAAATAAAAAATAAAGTCAGGGCTGGGCACGGTGGCTTACACTTGTAATCCTAGCACTCTGGGAGGTCGAGGCGGGTGCACTGCCTGAGGTCCCAGGTCCAAGACCAACCTGAGCAAGAATGAGAACCCACCTCTAAAAACAGCTGGGCATGGTGGCAGGCACCTGGGGAGGCTGAGCAAGAGACTCGCTTGAGCCTTAAGATTTTGAGGTTGGAGGGCAGCGCCTGTGGTTCAAAAGGGTAGGGCGCTGGCCCCATATGCCATAAGTGGCAGGTTCAAACCCAGCCCTGGTCCAAAAAAAGAAAAGATTTTGAGGTTGCTATGAGCAACCTCAGTACTCTACTAAGGGTGACAAAGTGAGACTCTATCTCAAAAAAAAAAAAAAAGAAAAGAAAAAGTCTGGCTTTAAATTGCTTTAAAAAAAGTCAAACTCAATGCCTGCCTGACTCCCTCCAACCCACTCAGAAGGGAGCTGCCTTAAACATGTCTTAGACCAGAAGTTCCAGCAGCATTTTCCCAAGGGGCTTGACCTGAGACACTAGTTCCCTGCTAAGCTCTGCAGGAAAGAACAAGGGAATTCTTTGGTCAATTTTGGGAACCTTTTCAATCCCATCTTAGAGGGTCCCTGTGTACATTAGTTTATGAAAGGCTCTAAATCCTGCAGTTCTTTGTTGCACCGTGTTTCCCCAGCCTACCACCTGTTCTGTGTGAATGTGGATGAGCTGGACTATGGGGCACATGGGGAAGCCCTGCTCTAAGGGAATGCTGATCAGGCCTGAGGTGGTGTCAGCAAAGGTACCATTTTTTTTTTTTTTTTTTGAGAGGGAGCCTCAAGCTATCCCCCAGAGTGCTATGGCATCACAGCTCATAGCAACCTCCAACTCCTGGGCTCAAGCGAGTCTCCTGCCTCAGCCTCCCAAGTAGCTGGAACCACAGGCGCCCGCCACAATGCCTGGCCATTTTTTGGTTGCAGCCATCATTGTTGTTTTGGTAGGCCCGGGCTGGGGATTCGAACCCGCCACCTTAGGTGTACGTGGCTGGTGCCTTAGCCGATTGAGCCACAGGCGCTGAGCCTAAGGTACCATTTCTTGTGTAGACTTTTACAAAAGTGTCCCCCTTCTGACCACCATAAGGTCACCAGGCCACCACAGCTGCTCAGCTCTGCTTATATAGCTGCCCCTGCAAGACGCCCCCCAACTAACTGTGCCAAGCACACAGCACACCCTGTCAGGCTCAGGACCTTCTCCACCAGAGGACCAAGCTGAGAACACACCCAGGCCATGCTTTCCAAGTAAGAAATCGGCGAACTTCAGAAAGGCCTTGCCCCACCAGCTGTGTCCTTGCACAGATGGCCATGACAGCTCAGTCTTAGGCTGAGAACTTCCAGAGCAGCTGGAGGGAGGCCAAGTGGCCTCAGACCATTCTTGGGCTACACTTTCCTGTTTTCTTTCTGGCATCTGCACAATGTTCTGCTTACAGCTCAAATCCCAAGAAACAATTGTATGTTCTGGTTAGAAAATGTCCCATGAAAAAAAAAAAGTGGACAGCAAAAGTGAACCAGCTTAGGAAACTTCACAGAGAAGCTGCCCTCTGAAAAGTCGTGCCCCAGCATGCCTCCCGAACATCCCTTCCCTAAGCTGCCATGAATCAGTGGCCTCCAGGGACCAACATGGCTCAAGCACATGTGAATGCCCACCCAGGATGCCCCCGCAAGACAAGATCAGAGCCCACCGGCATGCTCACAGGCTCAGGAGATACCCAAAAGGCCAGGCCAGGTCAGGTGCCCAGGAGAGGCCCTGCCAGGGATGTAAAGTGCCATAGGACAGGGGTGATGCTTCCCTGGGGGGGGTCTGCCAAACCTGTCCCAGCTGCAGGGTACTGCTGTCCTCTGGAGTCGAGTGGCCAAGCAGCAGCCCCCTCCTGCCTCTTCTAATTCTCCTTCCAGACCACAAACCCTACCCCCACTGATGAAGCTAGAGGAAATCCAGGAAAACTAAGTGGTCACTCTCTGGGCACCCCGTGCCATGAGGCCAGGGTCCTAAACTGCTTTGCCCTGGAGCTGCTCTGAGAACTCATGAAGTTGAACAGAGTAATGGGCAAAACCAGCTGGGATGGCCCTGCCTTCCAGGCACTAGGAACCCTCCCATCCTTACCCTTCAAGCCTGTGGTGCTTTCTGTCTGGAGTATCAATGCCTCCAGTCAGAGCAGAGGTGGGAAGCTCAGGCCACCCTCTGCTGAGCATGTGGTCACAGTACCAGGTCTCATGACCTCCTAGGGCAGCCTTCCCCAACCCTTGCCCAAGGCCACCAAGAGAGAGGATTAAAGCTACCAAGTCTCTGGGAAGAGGAGAGTTCCCTTCAATGAGGCCGATGAGTTGGGGGGATCCGGTCAAGGCTCAGGTGCCTGCCAGCAACAAAAGTCTACAATCCAAGACCATCCTCAGCCCTGGAGAATAACTTGAACCTAACTAAATATTCTGAACAGGTTTCACAAGGCCCAAGGGAAGAAGGGACCTGCCCCATCAACTCTGGATGCAGAAAGCTTCAGGCCTGACCTCTCAAGATTCCACACACCCTACCCAAAATTCCAAATGCCAGCACTTTCTGTCAGTTTGTAGGAAACTCACCTGGCAGCAACATGTGACCTGAGCTGATGTGTGACTATTTATAGTCTTAATTTATCCTGCTGAATGTGAATACTCATGTCTTGCTCCAGAAATATTAATGTTTTACCACTGTGTTGCCCGAGACCTCAAAGGGAGGACTGACATAATTTAGTATTTTAAAACCCAACTTCTGAACTAAGGGCTCCAGGCCAATCCTGATCTGACAAAACCACACAAGCTACAAAGCAGCCCCATCTCCGAGTACCCGCTGAAGGCAGGAACCCTACCTTGGCAACAGCTGCTGCCCTCCACCAGCCTATCCCTCAGCCTCACCATGGCCTTCCCTCCCCTCCAAACTCAAAGTCCAACCCCTCCAGCCCCAGGGTCAGACCTACACAGGTAGCCCCTCATTCGTGTTGGGGGGGAGGGGAACAGTAGAAACTGGTGAAAATAGTGAACTAATTCATTAACCGTGACTCTAACTCTGCAGTCAGAGTGCCCACTCTCCCCCCTGACATCTGCCTGGAACTGGGCCAGGGACAGTGCAGGCCCAGCCAGACCAGGCTCTTCCCACCCATGATAGAGAAGGATGGCAGAGGAGTGAGCTCTGGAGCTGTTAGAGTCAGGTACCCAGCCAGAAAGAATGGTCCTCAAAGAACTGTCCTCACCACAGGAGCCTGAGGCCCACAGTCCTGCCTAGGGTAAGGTGACCAGATTTTAACACTGGTAAAGCGGGACACCATTGGGGTGGGGGGGTTCTTAATTAAAAATTTGATCTATATGGAGCAACAAAAATTTTCATAGAACGCAAAAATAGTATTGCAATATATATATTTTTAATTTCAACGTAAGTACAATTTACAAATATAATACATTAAAAACATGTATGTATAGGGCAGCATCTGTGGCTCAAAGGAGTAGGGTGCCAGTTCACCTGGGTGACCTTGCCCAGGAGGGGAATAGGGAGTTTACATTAGCCTTTTCATTTCCAAATGAAGTTACATTAACCTCTTCATTCCCAAATGGAGTTACATTAACCTTTTCAGCAGCCGAACATATATTCCCTTCCTATTGTCCCGCCCTTGTCGTGCATTCTTTCCAAAAATTGGGACTTTTTTAAAACACCTCGGGAAGTGGGACAAATTGTTAAAGATCAGGACTGTCCCGCCAAAAGCGGGAGGTCTGGTCACCTTAGCCTAGGGCCACACAGCTGAGAGTGGTTAGGATCTGAGTGCAGATGAGTGCCGCTGCTCTGAGAAAGGATCCCACCCAGCACGCCTGGACCTTTTCTCTGAGGCAGCCTCGAGGGCCATCAGTGCCACAAGGGGCTGGCCTGGGGTACCCAGCAGCCTCCTCTCTCATCCCCAACTAATCACTTCTCTTGAGCCCAAGGTGGCCTCGGGCACAATACTGCCCCCAGATGACCCCTCACAGAAAAGATAAGCCTCCTCAGGAAAAAGGACAACAGAGGACTGCCTCTGAGGGGTACAGGCCCCAAACCAAGGCTCAAGACAGAGGCAGAATGGTCTCAAAGCAGCCCCAACCAGCCTTTGGCTATCCCAGGGTCTCCACACCAAAAAGATCCCCAAAGGAAGTGGGGGAGCTGCTTCATTTAGAATCAGTTTGCTAGGACCTCTGAGGGCCAGGATAGCCTTAGGCCTCCCCAAAAGGCAGGCCTGGGCCAGAGCAGGTGCCTGGTGGCCCTCCTAATGACTTAGCCCATACAAACCCCTGAGAGTGCCACCTCTACCTGCAGCTGGGGAGCTGAGCCAGGTCAGAGACCAGAAGGCCAGTGAGACAGCGCAGGTCAGCCCAAGGCTCAGTCAGCTCCTCTGGGCTTGGCACTGGGCCCCAGGTCTACACACCCTGCCAAGTCAGCACCTCAGGACAGAGGCACGTGGGGCCATGGACATGGGCAGGGTCCATCCTAGCCAACTCCCCCACCCATCTCCCCAACCGAGGCTCTGGCTCCCCAGTCAGAGGTGGCAGAACGGAGCAGCCCCTCTACGACCATAATCCCTCCACAGCCTTGGGCAGCCAGCTTCCTCACCGAGTCTCTCCACACTGACCACCTCTGGGCAGCCTCTGCCCTTGACACCTGCTGCTTTAACTTACTTATGCCTTCCAAGACCTTGCTCTTGCCCAGAGTTCCTACCTTTCGAATTGTCCCCAAAACTAAACCCCGATGACAACCCAGCAGTATTCATGGAGAGCCCAGCAGGCCTGGCCTGTGCTCACAGCTTGCTCAACCTTGGACCTGAGCCACCCAGGGCGCCTTCTCCATACCCACCTGCCCAGCATAGAGGAGATCCTGTTGCCCAGCATTGTTATCTTGTCCTGCACACCTGGGGAGGGGTGACTGGCCTCACTCAGCAGGGGAGCACTCAGCCTCAGAGAGACCCAGTATCAATGAGTGCCCCATTGGCCAAGAAAGTGCCTTGGGCAGGGCAGGAATGAAATGAAAGGGTGGGAGAGGGGACTCTTCCATGGGGCAGAAAGCAACGCTCTCTTGTAAACGGCTAAAAAGGGAAGATGGAGTCACACTGTTTGAGGGAAGGCTCAGACAGGATGGCAAAGTGACAAATGACATGGGCCTCTTATGCCAAGCCTCACTCTGAGGGAATAACAAACGTGTGACTTGGGCAAATTCCTGCCAAGCCACCAGGGAGGGAAGGGACAGAGCCTGGCGGGCTGGTCTGGGAAGGGAGGAAGTGAGGTCACGTGAGCAGTATCCTGTCTCCCAGGCCCAAAACAGCAGAGCGTGGCCAGACTTGACCATGTTGAGGGAAACATTTCCACTCCCACCAGAGAGCATGGCTCAGGAACCACAGCCCCCAGCCCAGGTAGCAGCAAAGCTCCCACTCCCCTGCCTACTACAGGTCACCCACTCTGAGAATGGTGCCCAGCCCCATGCCCAACACAGCCAAGAAGACACAGAAAGGCCTCAGGGAGTCAGGGCTCCTCTCCAGCAGCCAGGGCACTGCGAGGGCACTTCGGGCAGAAGGCAGGGACACTACAAGTGCAGGGCCTAAGTGCAGGGAGGGTCCCCCTCCAGGATCAGTATGTGCTCTCTCTGATCCCAACTTACAGGACTGAGGCCCCCAAAGTTGTGCAGTCTCTCACCGCCTGCCATGCTACCCAGAGACAGAGAATAGACGGTGACCCAAGCATGAAAAGAAAGAAGCCTCAGCCCTAGCCCCAGGGCTAGGCCCAAGTCTCCCAGAAAAGCAGAGCGTGGACTCACACCCTGTGCCGAGTTCCACATGACTGGAGAGCAGGCCTGGTTAGCAGAAGCCATGGGCCTCCAAAAGGACATAATTCCCACCCCAGGGAAAAGAGAGGACCAGAGAAAAGTGCTCCCTACCCTGACAGCAACTGCCCTCATAGCCTGGAAGCTCCATGGCCCTGCTGCTGGTCTCCAGCCCCCAAGTTCATGAACTCTCATCCAACAACCCATGTCCCACATGGAGAAACAGGCCAGAGTGTGAACCCAGCTCCCCTAAAAGGTCAGGCATCACACTGGGGACACACAGTGAACACTGAAACCCCAGGCAGACAGACAACTGTACTCCAGCAAGTCCACTCCATGCCCCTTCAAACCCAACTGCTCTAACCCCACAGTTGCAGCTGCTGGGGACAGCCACATTCCTGCCCTCTCCCAGCTGTGTCAGAACAGACACCCTGTCTGGGTTTGTCCTGGGGTTCCTGGGAAGGCTCCATCAGAGACTCCCCGAGCCACAGTCCCTCTCCACTAGGCACTGGGGCAGCTCCGGGGTTCTGCCCTCTTGCCCCACCTCTGAGCTGCCCTCCGTGCCCCAAGGCAGTTGCCCCTTTGGCTCTGAAATCACTAACTTCCCTATGACTCCACTCTGGGCCTCAGTACACTTTGGCAATTCAGTGTGAGTCCAAACCAGGGTTTCCCAATTCCATCTCAGAGGTTTCAACTTCCTCCTCCCAGACACAGACTGAAAATCCAGTGCATGCCAACTCCGCCCTGACTTTCTAAACCAGGCGTCCTCAAACTGTGGCCCACCTAGTACATTTATCCGGCCTGCCGGGTATTTTTGCTACCGCTGCCCATCCTGCTTAGCAGCCAATTTGTCTTGGGGCCTGCAGTCCGGCCCTCCAATGGTCTGAGGGACAGTGAACTGGCCCCCTGTTTAAACGGTTTGAGAACCCCTGTTCTAAACAATGAACATGCCCATCTGCCAGGGGACCAAGTCTTATCTGAACTTGAATCCTGAAGACATACACAAAACCAGCAGAAAATTTCTGTAGGTTCCAGTTTGAGGATATGAAAAAATCACTCCTCCTGTCCCAAAGAACCACAGGACTTCCATCCTGGTCCAGCTCAGAGCAGGGAGTGTCTCAGCCTTGCTTTGGATAAAGCAGCCCTTGCAGCTGTCACTCTCCCAGCTCTTTAAACACTCGGGCCTTCCCACTCAGGTCTACCCCACTGGTGTGCTTCAAAAATGCCCCTTCCAGGGAAACGAAATCTTCCACCACTTTAAAAAATCAACTGCAGAATAAACTTGTGGAAACTGGAGGGAAAAAAAGAAAACTGATTCCTTGCAGGTCCCAAACAAGGGAAGATAGATGGAGTCAACATTTCTACATCCCACTCAATTGGGGTGCAATACCCCAAAATGCACTCAACTCCACAGGAAAGGGAACCCATCCCCTCTACCCTACTAAATGCGTTCAGAGCCCAGGGTGACTAGCAGCTTGACCACCTCTTCCTGGTCAAAACCCAACCAACACTGCCAGTGCAAGGCAACGGGTACATGTGCCCAAGCCGCTGCCAAGGCCAGTTCCAGGCTGCAGACTTACCTGCAGACCGGACAACCTCCGACCACGACGATGGAGTTGGCGGGGTAGCGGGTGACAGTCCGGCTGTGGATGCTGTAGACCCTGGGGTGGTGGGTGGGTATCCCTGTGGGCGGGAGGGCACGATAGAAGGAGCAGGGAGTGAGATCGGACAGTGAGGACTTCTCCTGCCCACCCCCAACCCCCGTCAAACCCCAGTCGCTTCCCTAATCAGGACAGCGCTGTCTTCACTAAGCTCCTTGCCACGGCTTTGCTGGGTGCTAATGTGGCAACAGTGCCTCATAACACAAAGTTCACCCGGAGTAGGGGTGCGGCCCTCCGGGCCAAGCACAAGCCCCGCAGGAACCGGCCCGAGGCCGCCCGGGGCTCGCAGGCTCCAGCCTGGCAGCTCCCAGGCCGCCTCCCCTCTGGGTCCCGGCCCCGCGTGCCTGCCCAGGTCCGCCCCTGGGAGCCGACCGCGGGACAGCTGGCTCCAGGGGACGCCGCGCCCAGGCCCACCTGTGACGAGGTAGGGGTAGGGCGGCGGCGGGGGCGCGGTGGGGATGGCGCCGTAGCCGTGCGGGCCACACGCATAGTCGCCCTGGCCGGCCTCCAGGTTGTAGGCGGGCGGCCGCTCCTGCAGCAGGGGCTTGTGGTCCATGGCGGCCCGGCGGCGCCCGCCGCTCCGGCCCGGCTTTGCTGGCTCAGCCCGGCAGGGACGCAGCGGCAGGAGGCGGCGCACCGGGCGGCTCGGGCCCCTCTGAGGCGGCGCCGGGCGAGGCGGGCGGGCGCGCGCGCCGCGGGCTCCCCCGCCCTCCCCGGGCCAGTCACAAGACCCGGGTCACGTGGGTGGCTCGCGGCGGGGTTCAGGGGCGGGGCCAGGGGCGGAGATGACAGGGCATATTAAAGGGGCCGCGTAGTGTAGAAGCTACCTTGCCAGCACTGCTCAGCTTCCTAGACTTTATGATCTCCCCGGGCGAGGAGAATATCCCCCGCCCCCTCACGGTGGCCGGAAGATGCTCCCATAGGGTCGTATCCTCTGGGGGCCGCGGGTATCCCCACGCACGCCGGGGCAGATACCCAGATCGCCGAAAGCGGAGACCGGGCTCGAGCTTGGCTTCAGGGCCAAAGCCCATGGGGCAGAGAGGGGAGGCGGCCCCCAAGCTGAGTCCTCCCCTCCACGCGGCCTCCCTGTGGCGTCCAGCGCCTACCAGTAGAGCCCGGGCGCGCCCCGGGGAGGCCCGCTCAGCTGCAGAGCGTTCCCTCCGTTTCCTCTTTTGAAGAATCAATGGCCACTAATTACAAATAACTCCCCCATTTGGAACAAAACCCTAAATATTGGACACCTGCTGTGTGTCCTCAGGGGCCCTCATCACCACAGTCTAGCAGCTGCTTCCTATTCCTGCTCCGGGAGGGTGGGAAGAGGCCTGGAGGGACCGCACGCGCCCCTGAACTCCAGAGTTGCATGGCCTCAAGGACCCCCGCCGGCGGCCTCTCACGCATTTCAACACTATTGCTAGTGGGCTGCCAGTGAAACTTTTAGAAGAGAGATTGGAAAGCTTAGGGTCTCCACCACGTGTGGCGCCTCTCCAGAAAACAGTAACTTGCATTTTGATCTAGCCCCTCTCATACCCTGCCTTATTTTAATTTTAATAAGAGAACTTCGTATTTTTTTGTCACTAGTTGAGCTCTCTTCCAAGCCCATTCCCATCCACCTGGTACCTCGTGCACTAGTCGCCATCCCTGCATCATCTCCCAACCTTGCACTCTGCTGAAGAGCAGCAGCAGTCCAGTGTTATCTTTTCCTGTTAACAGAATTTCCTTCAATTTCATGGCTAATTTTCCCTTCTTCACAGGCCTACCTTTCCTGATAAACCCCACAAAATCCATAGCCTCTGGCTCCCACATCTTCCAATAATTGTGTTTCCCCTGGCGGGTGCGGCCACCTCCCCCCCAATTTGGAACTCCAGTGGGAAGGTGTGGCTTTGGGATGTCCCAACATGGCTTTGACCAATGCTGCTTTCAATTCCAAAGCAGTCCTTGGTTCTTCATTCACACAGCACATGGAGAATGGACTTATCCCAGGGTCCATGTGCAAGCCTCAGAGGGACAAAATGATAATGACAGAGCCACAGAAGGAGCGGTCAGGTAGAAAGCCAGACAGCAAACTTGAACCTGCAGTGGAGTGAGCTTTGTGTATCAACAGGGCTAGAAGAACCACAATGAGTGATGATGAGCCTGAGCATTTAAAAGTTTCTGGGCCAGGCCAGGCTCAGTGGCTCACACCTGTAACCCCTAGCACTCTGGGAGGCTAAGGCAGGTAGATTGCTTGAGCTCACGAGTTCGAGACCAGCCTGAGCAAAAACCAAGACCCAGTCTCTACTAAAAAAATAGAAAAAACTGAGGCAAGAGGATCTCTTGAGCCCGAGTTGGAAGTTGCTGTGAACTGTGATGCCACCACGCTCTATCCAGGGTGACTGCTTGAGTCTCTGTCTCAAAAAAAAAATAGAGTTACTGGGCCACCCACAGGCTGGAAGGCCAGTAGTGAGTAGGACTCAAGGAGGGGAGGAGCATTCCAGCAGAGTGTATGGCAATCCCAAAGAGTGCACCACAGCCCACTGCATGCTAGGACTTGTCACTTAGTGTGACCAGAACCATGGAAAGGTCTCCAAGGAGGCAAAGGTGGGGCTGGTCAGGGGAGGTGGGGCCAGACATTGGAGCTGAAATGGATGGTGACCTGTGAGAGCTTATTGAGGACCTACATAGGGGCTGTTGGCATCTGATCTGCACAGTAGAAAGATGTCACCAAGTTCAGTGGTGCCTAGCACTCCTCACATTCTGGGAGGCTGAGACGGGTGGATTGCTTGAACTCAGGAGTTTGAGACCAAGAGCGAGAGTCTGCTGCTAAAAGCAGCCAGGTGTTGTGGTGGGCACCTGTAGTCCCAGCTACTCAGGAGGCTGAGGCAAGAGGATCCCTTGAGCCCAAGAGTCTGGGGTTGTTGTGAGCTAGGATGCCATGGCACTCTACCATGGCACTTTGTCTCAAAGTGAAACTTTGTCTCAAAGAAAAAAAAAATGTCTTTGGCAACAATATATGGGGTAGATGGCAGGCAGAGGATCAGGGAGGAGATGACAGGAAAGGAAGGTGTGAGAAAAGGTAAGAGCCGTTAAAACTTGGCAGCCTCCTGGTGGCTGGGGAGATAAGAAGCTGAGAGGCTCAAGATCTCAGGTTTTAGGCTCAGATGACACTGATAGTGGTGCCAGCACCTAGACATGGACTCAGAAGAAGCTGTCCTGAGAGAAGGGACCAGGAAGTTAAGTTTGCACGTGTGAACTTGTACTGTGTGCATATCCCAAAGGACAGCTAACAAAAGTGGGAGAAGTGTTCATGAAGGTGTTCTGTGGAGTATTAGCCTCCTGCTAATAGTCTGAATCGCTCTTAGTGGCTAATAGCTGTTCATTCACTCAGCATCCGTGGAGCACCTACTCTGCCTGCTGGATGCAGCTAGAATCAAAACTGAAGGCACCCTGCCCTGGCTCTGATGTTGACAAGTGGGGCAGGGCTTAGGAAGTGGTGAAAGTGATCGAGGTGCAAACAGGAGGTGTAGCTTTTGCCTGTTTGCTTGTTGTCTACAGTGGGAAAGGAACAGCCCATCTGTCTCTAAGTAGAAGGGAGCAAAATGCAGCAGCGGAGAGATTAGGTCTGACTGTATACAGTGGGGCAGCCTCTGCTGGGGTCCTGGATGGGCCACCTGCAGAAACAGGAGCAATTGGGGCAGGTTGATGTCTTTCAGGGCTCTTCTGGTCGCTTCTGTTTCCATTATGAAATAGCAAGCCAGGTCAGGGGCTGAGACTGAGGAGGGCAGAGGAAGTGTTGAATGTTGAGGAGAGGCACATGTGTGAAAGTCACCCAGGAGAATGGGGACCTGGACATTCTCTTAGAGAATCATGATCTGATTGCCAGATAGTAATGCCAACCTTTTTTTTTTTTTTTTTGAGTCTGGGGTCTCACTGTCTGCTCAGGCTGTTCTCAAATTCCTGCCCTCAACCCATCTTCTGCCTCTGCCACTACCTCCACCTCCCACCAACTTTAAAATGAGGCCAGTAATCTTGGCTACTATGTACTGATCACTCACATTCACCAGGCACTGTGCGCAGTCCCTTACACACTTTGCATCACCATTCATCCTCGGGACCACCCCATGAGGGTAGGCATTAATATCACCCAGCTGCTTCACAGGGAAACTGAGGCACAGAAAGCTGCTATAAAGTTTCCAAGGTCTCCCAAGCCAGTAGAAGTGGATCTTTGTACACCAGATCCACTGCACAGTCCTGATATCACACTGTTCTGCCTCCACACCACATACACAAGAGAAGCACACCACTGCTTGCTGGTTCTTACAGAAATACATTCCTATGAAGAAGACTTGGACTGGGAGGCCAAGGCAGGTGGATTGTCTGAGCTCATGAGTTCAAGACCAGCCTGAGCCAGAGAGAGACCTTGTCTCTAAAAATCGCATTGTGGTGGGCGCCTATAGTCCCAACTACTTAGGAGGCTGAAGCAAGAGAATCACTTAAGCCCAGGAGTTTGAGGTTGCTGTGAGCTGTGACGCAATGGCACTCTACCAAGGGTGACAAAGTGACACTCTGTCTCAAAAAAAAAAAAAGAAGACATGGAATATATAAATTTACATATTTTTCAGATAGCTGAAATTCTGTGGTTAATCCATTTTTATATCACACAAACATTAAAAACCATTTTAGTATTGCCATTTCCATAAAAACAAAACATACAATTTTTCTTTAACTGCTGTGTGTAAATGTTTTCTGTTGGGGGCACCCTGCAGGGCATCTGGTTGGACAGTGGATGTGCTGGCCCCTGCCTGGAGGCTGGTAAGTGCCATTTTTCCTCCAGACCACGAACTCTCCCCGGATGTACCAGAGGAAACAAAAACAAGGATCATGCCCTTTCCTGCATGCTCTTGTGAACTACTGATAACCTATCACGTGAACTTTTTGGCACAGACAAGAAGCCAGTATCTCACATGGTTCAGATTGTGACCAGAACAAAAAAAAGAAAACACGATGTCAAAATCCAAGGCCGCAACCAATTACAAGTGCCTGGCTCAGGGAAGGCCCTTGCTAAATATTTGCTGAATGTTTGCTAAATGTTTACCTTTGATAAACACTTTAACTTTTATGTTTTATGGTAAACCTGTGGTAAGCCTTAATATTCCACTAGGCAAATATTTCTAAATATTTTATAAATTAAGCACAGACGTTTGTACACAACATAGGCAAAACTCTCAATAAATCACATGATAAATTATATCACAAGTTGTAGATCTATATATTTAAATCTATTTTACACCCTTCCTCCTCTAAGAGGGTGGTCCTCCCTACATAATTCTGCCCACTAGAACAGACTTAACTCATACAATGAAACATACAAAGCATCCCTTTGTAGTCAACATTTTCAACCGATTCTCATAAGAATAAAGAGCAAATTCTGAAGAGCAAGTTTCTGATTAAATAAGTTTCCAAACTGCTATGCTCAAAACCCCTGGAAAGCAATTGCAGTCTTACTAGACATACTGATATATCCAGACTACTAGGCTGAGACACGAATGTCAACAGGTTTGTGGCACCACGTGCAAAATTCATCGAACCCCTTTTATCTCTGTCACATTCATAGAACAGAGTGCTTTTCCAAGACTTCTTGATTGGCAGCAGAGGGCATCGAGAAAACTCTGGCCAAATTTGGATGTTGAAGGAAGTGGGTTGTGGCTGGAAGAAGATCTGGTTCTGGCTCGGCACCTGTGGCTCAAGTGGCTAAGGCGCCAGCCACATACACCTAAGGTGGTGGGTTCCAATCCAGCCTGGGCCCACCAAAACAACAATGATGGCTGCAACCAAAAAATAGCTGGGCATTGTGGCAGGCACCTGTGGTCCCAGCTACTTGAGAGGCTGAGACAGGAGACTCACTTGAGCCCAGGAGTTGGAGGTTGCTGTGAGCTGTGATGCCACAGCACTCTACCCAAGGGGACAGCTTAAGGCTCAGTCTCAAAAAAAAATAAATAAATAAATAAATAATAAAATAAAAAAAATGAACAAGAACTGGTTCTTTTTTTTTTTTTTTTTTTTTTTTTTTGTAGAGACAGAGCCTCACTTTATCACCCTCAGTAGGTGTCACAGCTTACAGCAACCTTCAACTCCTGGGCTTAGGCAATTCTCTTGCCTCAGCCTCCGGAGTAGCTGGGACTATAGGCGCCCGCCACAACGCCCGGCTATTTTTTTGTTGTAGTTTGGCCGGGGTCGGGTTTGAACCTGCCACCCTTGGCATATGGGGCCCGGTGTCCTGTGCACTGAGCCACAGGCACCAGCTGAAGAACTGGTCCTTATCCAGATTGTTCTGCGTACTCCTCATGCAACTCGAGCAAGTCACTTAACCACTGCAAGCCAGACTTCCTTAAACCACACACTTTAACCATCCTGTCAGAATTTAAATGTCTCTATTTTTTGGAGGCATTTTTACCTCACCACCTTCCAGAACAAAGTCACCATTTCTAAATGAAACTTCAAGGGAGGCTTGGTGCCCGTAGCTCTGTGGTTAGGGTGCTGGCCACATGCACTGGGGCTGGTGGGTTCAAACCCAGCCCCAGGCCTGCTAAACAACAGTGACAACAAGAACAAAAAGAATATCTGGGTGTTGTGGTGGATGCCTGTAGTTCCAGCTACTTGGGAAGCTTGAGCCCAAGAGTTTAAGGTTTCTGTGAGCTGTGATGCCACAGCGCTCTACTGAGGGTAACATAGTAAGACTCTGTCTCAAAAAAATAGAAACTTTAAGGGAGAAGCCAGCAGCATTTATCTCTGTCTAGCATTGGGCACCACATGATGTTCATACTTTCATTTTCTATTATCATGTTTAATCCCAGAGCTGAGATAGATGTCAGCATCCCCAATTTACAGATGAAGAAACAGCCTGGCTCCCCACTGGGCAGGTCTCCTGAATCCCACATGAACCAGGGTAATGTTTTATCTCTGTTTCCACTGTGCCTAAAACATAATAGGTGCTCAATAAATGTTTGAGTGAACTCAAGGTCATGAATCCAGGATCATTGGACTAATAAGGAAGGATTCAAACCTAGGTCCTTCCACCTCCACAACGGAGCTCTGACTGTAAAGTGCATCCCTCACTTTAGGAGAGAAATATGTCTGGATCATTCCAGAAGGCCATTTCTGGTTTTTAAAAATCAAGAGAGCCCAGATGGCTGGGAAGATACTGGTTGTGATGATTAATGTCCTTTGGGATCTCACGGGGTGGCTTTTGTGACTACAGAGCATCTTTCAGGGGAAGTGATGTACCTCCTCAACTTTTCTACTCTGTCAATGGCAATGAAAGTTACTGTGATTTACAGAAGGTCTTTCTCTTCAAAATCTGTTAGCCCTCTGTTTAATTTATAATGGTAAAAAGAAACCAAGAGGAACTTGAAGTGAACTTGTCACCAGTTACCAGAGCACTGAATTTGGTGACAAATGTGGATCTCCTTTGGTTGAGGGGAGTCAGATAAATGACCACTCTCAAGCTGAGCTGCAGAGGTCACTTCCTTTGGTCAGTAAGGGACTTCTAGGACCCACCCCATAATGGTGTTTTGTTTTGGGTGGTTTTTTTTTTTGCAGTTTTTGGCCGGGGCTGGGTTTGAACCTACCAACTCTGGCATATGGGGCCAACACCCTACTCCTTTGAGCCACAGGCACCACCCCATAATGGTGATTTTTATGGGGGCCTTGCAGTGCCTGTAATGCTCTTGGCCTCCTTCTCTCAGCCATTATTCTCTTTTGCAACACTCAGAACATACTCTCCTTCAAGCCACAGAGTGATGTAGAAGACTCTAAGGCTTTGAGATGGTATCATGAAGCCTTGGCTTTGTGAAACAAGTGGGCCTGGGGTACAGCACTGGGATGGGGGCCTCAAGAAGAAGAAAGGCCACTGTAGTGAAGGAACGGAAGGAAGAAGCCACCAAAGCCTCCTGATGCCTCTGCTGCAGTAGCCCCTTGGCCCCCCATCTTGGTCCCTTTTCCTTCCCATAGGTCCCTCCATACTCTCTTATGGCCTGGCCCACTCCCCTGCCTGCCTGACCATGTCCTGGGTTCCTACCTGCTTCCTGTACTGTGGTGGACATGACTGACCTCCGGGAGACGCCCAGGAGCAGTGTGAGGGAGCCTAAGGACGGGGCTGGGAAAAGCCCACTTATATTCTAGAAAAAGCCGAGCAGTGACCAACAGGGCAGTGACCGACATGAAGGAACAAGCAAGGAGAAGGCCACAGGGCAGGAGCCATTGAGGGCCTGGAGAGGCCCAGAAAGAACAGGGCAGAGCAGGGCCCCACTGGAGACAGAATGCAGCCTCACAATCCTCCTGCACCAGGGTTCTCAGGTTCTGAGCCTAGAGTCCGGCAACTAGGAAGAGGCTCATGGTGCCTCCTGCCAGATATTACCTCTTGGAACTAGGGTAGCTCAGGGAGAAGCTTGTTTAATACCTCTGCAGCCTTGATCTAAAAAAACCCATGACTTGTGAGAGGTAGAAGTAGAACCAGCCATGTGAAAACAAAATGTGACAAGGCACCAAAGGCAACAGCCCAGTTTCAGGCTCTTCCCTGAGGCCCTAGAAAGTGGGACCAGTAAGACAATCATGTAACCATGATAATTCCAGAAACCAAACCCAGGGGGTCCAGGCTGTTGGGCATGTCCTGTGGTCATTGACTAGTGTCCCTAAGCCGGGTAAAGCAAATGCTTCGTCCTGGCTGTTGCGTATGAAATACTGGAATGATGTGACTGTGGAATCCATTCTGCTTTCCTGCCACATCCCACTCTGCCTGAGGGATTCATTTTCCAGTCTGAGCTGTTACCTGAAGTTGACATCATTCCAATAAGCAAAACTGGATGTTGTCAAATAATTTTTGGTCTTTGACACCAAAATGGTAGTAATAGTGCAACTCCCAGTCCTCTTTAGTTTCTGAGAACCCTCTTCCTGTGGAGACTAAAAAGACTTGTAGTCTTTTACTTTTTCTTTCTTCTTTTTCTGTTTAGAAACAGTCTTATTGAGATGTAATACAGCAGGCTTTTTCTTTCAGCGGTTTTCAACCTGTGGGTCACAACCCCTTTGGGGGTCAAATGACCCTTTCATAGGGATCACCTAAATACATCCCGCATATCAAATATTGACATTACGATTCATAACAGTAACAAAATTACAGTTATGAAGTAGCAATGAAAATAATTTTATGGTTGGGGGGTCACCACAACATGAGGAACTGTATTAAAGGGGCACAGCATTAGGAAGGTTGAGAACCACTGTTTTAAAGGCTATACAACCTTCATTTCCATCTCATGATCACTGATCTTGGGCAGTCACCTACAGGCCTACCATCTCTGCGATGCACACCGCACCAATGGAAGAACTCTCTGTAAGAGTTACTGTGCCCAGCTGAACTATCAGCTTTCCATGCTTTCAAACCTTCAGTGGCTCTCTGTGGCCCACAGCGTGGACATCTGGCCATTCAGCGCATCTTTCAGCATGACTGTGCCTATGCAGAGTGTCCCTGAAAGGAGCATCCTTCACACAAACTGGTCTTTCCGTTTTCTTCCGAATTCCGGCGTCATTCCCTTGCTAAGAGTCACTTCATGGGAACTCTGCTTCACTGGTGTGTTTTCAGATGTGTTCTCCTCCCAGGCTACAGAGTCATGGAGGCAGGGAAGGCTCTCACATGGCCTTCCGATTAAGCACACAGGCTCCAGGTCTGCCTACCTAGGTTCGAATCTCCACCTACTAACTAGAAGTCCATTATGCCTTAGTTTCCTCATCTGTAAAATGGAGTAATAACGGCACCTACTGCTTCATTGGGCTTTTGTGAAGCAGTGCTTGGCACTGGGCAAGTGATGATCCACATTATGTGGTTATTGCATCTGAGTGGCAGGTGCTACCTGGGGACCTTGCACAGGGCATCTGCATGTCAAACATTTATGTGAGGTGACACACGACAGATCCTGCCCCTTGTCCCCCCCCATCCCCTTCCCAGAGGTATCATGGTGAATGGTTTCAAACAGACCTCCTGGTCTTTTTCTATAGTTACATATATATGTCATTTACAAAGGTTGCATTTTTCCCTATAGGGTCACACTCCTATACTTTGTTTAATGTTCAATTTATTATTAAACCCTTAGGTTTAATGAACCAAATTTTAAAAACCCCTTTTGGGGGTTTAAATTGAATTAATTCTCTTAAGCAATTTGGCCTACAGTTATTAATGTGTGGTTGATTTATGTGAATACTGCAGACACCTAGACAGCAAGTAAGACATACATACTAATGTAATGGTTACAAAAGCAGTTTTTCACTCTACATATCAACAACGTGGGTTTAATTAACATCATTATTTCCTTTACTTTAAAATATATCTTAAGCTCTTTCCGTTTCCGGCCGCCGCCATGTCTGCGCACCTGCAGTGGATGGTCGTGCGTAACTGCTCCAGCTTCCTGATCAAGAGGAATAAGCAGACGTACAGCACCGAGCCCAATAATCTTAAGGCTCGCAACTCCTTCCGCTACAACGGGCTGATTCACCGCAAGACTGTGGGCGTTGAGCCGGCCGCTGACGGCAAAGGGGTCGTGGTGGTCATGAAGCGGAGATCTGGCCAGCGGAAGCCTGCCACCTCCTATGTACGGACCACCATCAACAAGAATGCTCAGGCCACCCTGAGCAGCATCAGGCACATGATCCGAAAGAACAAGTACCGGCCGGACTTGCGTATGGCTGCCATCCGTAGGGCCAGCGCCATCCTGCGCACCCAGAAGCCTGTGATGGTGAAGAGGAAGCGTACACGACACACCAAGAGCCCCTGAGCCCTGTCCCTCACAGCAATAAAGAGTCTGCTGACTTCTTAAAAAAATAAAAAAATAAATAAATAAAAAATAAAATATATCTTAAAAAAAAAATTAAAACAAGCCTTGGTACCTGTGGTACAGAGGTTATGACACTAGCCACATACACTGAGGGTGGTGGGTCAATCCCAGCCCGGGCCAGCTAAACAACAATGACAACTGTAACAAAAAATAGCCCGGCATTGTGGCAGGCACCTGTAGTCCCAGCTACTTGGGAGGCTGAGATCAAGAGAATCACTGGAGCCCAAGAGTTTGAGGTTGCTGTGAGCTGTGATGTCACAGCACTCTACCAAGGGAGACAAAGTGAGATTATGTCTCAAAAAAAAAAAATTCCTTTTCATAAGTAAATTTCATTTGCTACATCAATAAAGCTCATACTCTCTAAAACTCATACCCTTCACATAGGTTTTAGTTTTCTGCAACCTTGTGATGCCTCCTGAAATGATATGCTTTTTAAGTTTTTCTTGCTGGTATTACATAACCCATCTTTGGGTTTTTATTATGATTAACATAATCCTGTCATTATGAAATAGAGATTTGCTCTGTTGACATTGTGAAAAGTTTATGTTTTCCTTGTTAGTATTGTGTTAAAAGTTATGAGATCACCTAGAAATTGCATCACCAAAAGCTGAAGGGTTGAATGTTCTACCTGTGGGGGATGCAGTGTCTGGACTATACTCCCAAGCCTGCTCTTTAACTGGCCTGTAGGTATGAACCCTGTGGTGGGACATGCTGGAGCCTTTTTCCTCCTGGTTCACTTCAAGTCACCACTAGTGCTGACAGCTTCTTCTTTTGGGGAGGGGGCATTTGATTTGTTTCTTGTGTCCCTTGTCCTTGTGTTTTCCTCTTTTGACTTACACAGACAGAAATATGTAGATGGTATTACTCTGTAAGCAGATAAAAAGCAACATACCCATATATTCACAATCTCCAGTTGTATTAGCTTTCTAGGCTGTGTGCTCTGTCCCCCCAGAATTCATATGTTGAAACTTAATCACAAATGTAATAGTATTAAGAGGTTGGGGTCTTTGGTAGGATTAAGTTACAAGGATGGAGCTCTCACAAATGGCATTAGTGCCCTTATAAAAGAAGTTCAAGGGAGCTATTCGCTCCTTCCATATGTGAGGACGCAGCAAGAAGGTGCCGTTTATAAAGCAGAGCCAGCCTTCACTAGGCACCAAATCTGCCGGTGCCTTGATGTTAGACTTCCAGCCTCTGGAACTGTGAGAAATAAATTTCTATTATTTATAAATTATTCAGTCTAAGGTATTTTGTTATAGCAGCCCAAATGAACTAATACACTGTGTAGCAATTATGAATGTAGCAACTTAAAACAATGCTCATAGAAATTTCATGATTTCTCTGGGTTAGGATTCTGGACTTCTGCTCAGGGTCTTGTAAGGCTACACTCAAGGTGGTGGACAGGCTGCTGTCTCATCTGGAGGTGGAAGGTGGAAGGGTCTGCCTACAAGCTCATTCAAGTTGGCAGAATTCGTTTCCTTGCAGCCAGTGACTAGGGTCCCACTTCCTTGCTGACTGTTGGCTGGAGACCCCCATCCTATCAGGTCCTCATGGCCCTCTCCAGAGGCTATTCACACGCAGCTGCTTTTGTAAGTACAATAGTCTGTAGCCTCAGAAAAGGCCAATTCCCTCTTGCAAGGGCTTCTACCAAATTAACTAAGCTCATCTAACACATTCTTCCTATTGATTAACTCAAAAATTAACTGATTTGAATTCATTACACCTGCAAAATCCTTCCATCTTTTCTCACGCTCTCTCTCTCTCACTCTTTTTTTTTTTCTTTGAGACGGAGTCTTACTTTGCCACCTTTGGTAGAGTGCCATGGCATCATTGCTCACAGCAACCTCAAACTCTTGGGCTCAAGTGACCTTCTTGCCTCAGCCTCCCCAGTATCTGGGACTGTAGGTACCTGCCGCAATGTCCAGCTATTTTTAGAGACAGGATCTCACCCTGGCTCAGGCTCATCTTGAACTCCTGAGCTCAAGCAATCCACTCACCTTAGCCTCCCAGAGTGCTAGAATTACAGGCATGAACCACTGTGCCCAGACTTTCACTTTTCTTTGAGGCAAAGTCTCACTCTCTTGCCATGAGTAGAGTGCTGTGGTGTCATCATAGTTCACAGAATCTCAAGAGATCCTATTGTCAGCCTCCTGAGTGGCTGAGATTATAGGAACGCAGCACCACACCCAGCTAGTTTTTCTATTTTTAGTAGAGATAGGGTCTCACTCTTGCTCAGGCTGGTCTCAAACTCCTGAGCTCAAGCTCTGCCTCAGCCTGTCAGAGTGCTAGGATTATAGGTGTGAGCCACCGGGCCCCCTTCATCTTTTCCATGTTCTTGGACTAGAAGGAAGTCAAAGGTCCAGCCCACATTCAAGGAGAGGGAATTCTGTCTGCCATACTTCTTTAATAAAATTGGTGAAAATTAAACACAGTCTACCATTCACTGCTTTTCTTCATTTACAACTACCTTTGAGTACACTTCACATTGGTTTGTTTCTTAGGAGTTTCATCATGAACGCATGTCTTTGCCATGTCCCCAAAGGCCAACCCTCGAGGCTCTCTGAGCTCATCTTACTCAACCTTATTTTCCCCAGGCTGCAGCACGCTGGCCTCCTGCTGGCCCCCTGCTGGCCCTGGGCCTTTGCACTTGAAGATTCCTCTGTCTACTTCTCTCTTCCCCATGAGATCCACCACTTCACTCCTACTGCATTCAGCCCCTGCTAAAATATCACCTCATCAGAGAACTCCTATGACTGATCAGAGAGGCAGTGAGTGGGGGTTAGAGCACAGCCTCTGGGGCTGATTGCCTGAGGACAGATCTCAGCTACCTCTGTTCCTCTGCCATATGCGCTCCCTACCTACATCATTGGTCAAGTAGAGGACAGCAGCTTGGGTCATGTACATGACTGTGCAAGTCCCTCTTATCTCTCTGGGATGAAAGGTGTAGGCCTCTCCCCATGTGGCTTCAGGGAGGCTTACCTGGCAGTCAGGAGCCCTGGTCTGTGCTTCTCTCAGGGACCCCAGCAGGGCTGCTCTGGTTCCTTCCCTGGCTCTTTATGCTTTTTAGAGAAATTTCATTTATATTTTTCTTAATTTAACTTCCTTTAGATCAGTGGACATATTTATCTTGGGCTGCCTATGGAAGCCTCTCTTTTCCTAAGAGAAGAGAAATTCTCTTTCTCACTCTTTTTCTCTTTCCTCTCTTTCTCTGTCCCTTCTGTTTCTGTCTCATTTCTTCAAATCATTTCCACTACTTGCCTTACCCTATCTCTGACCATTCACCAGCACTTGTTGAGTATTTACACCTAAAGAATTATGCTAGGAAGTGAAGGAGCAGGTCAAACTACCTCAAAATTCACATCCCCGAAGCTTCCTCTAACTAATAATCTTGATCATGTAAACAAAAAAGTAAAATCCTAACAATCCCCCCCAGAAAGGGAGACCCCCTCTCAGCCAAGGGAATCCAACAAAACCCTTAAAACTGAGTTCCTAGCTTTGCAGGTAAGGGAGATCAAATGTACCTCATTATACCCCTTCCCTTTTGGACTGTGGACACACAACGGACCAGCATTAATGTTAAAGTAGAGTGACAAAACCGGCTCTATGGCAATAAGATACTAAATTATAAACCTAAGGCCCTGCAAAGCAAGGGCTAAGTCACTCCTGTAGGCCATTAATTTGTATAACAGATCACTTTGAGTTGGTAATTGAGGCTTGCTCTATGATTAGCAGACTTCCTTATCATAACTCCAAATCTTCCTTTCTACTGATTCCAAGCTTTTAGACAAAGCTTTACTCCTTTAAACAATTACAAATTAAAGAATCCCTGAATCCACCTATAACCTATAGGATTAGAGATGTCCCACCTTTTGGGGCCAAGCCAATGTGTATCCTTCCATATACTGATTTACGATTTCACCTATAATTCCTATCTCTCTAAGGTGTATAAAACCAAACTGTAAGCTCGGGACCCCTAGCTCAGTGGTTAGGGTGCCAGCCACATGCAGCAGAGCTGGTGGGTTCAAATCCAGCCCAGGCCTGCCAAACAACCATGACGATTACAACCAAAAAATAGCTGGCCGTGGTAGTGGGCGCTTATAGTTCTAGCTACTTGGGAGGCTAAAGCAAGAGAATCACTTGAGCCCAAGAGTTTGAGGTTGCTGTGATGCCATGGCACTCTACCCAGGGCCACAGCTTGAGACTCTGTCAAAAAAAAAAAAAAACAAAAAAAAACCCAGTAAACTGACTGTCTTGTGACCACTTTCTTAGGGCATCTGAGACTGCTTCCTTGGGCCATGGTAATTCGTATTTGGTGCAGAATAACCCTCCTTAAATAATTTTACAGAGTTTGGTGGGGTTTTTTTTTTGGAGACAGAGTCTCACTTTATCACCCTGGGTAGAGTGCTGTAGCATCACAGCTCACAGAAACCTCCAACTCCTGGGCTTAGGCAATTCTCTTGCCTCAGCCTCTTGAGTAGCTGGGACCACAGGCACCCTGCCACAATGCCCAGCTATTTTTCATTACAACTGCTACTGCTGTTTTAGCTGGCTGGGGCTGGGTTTGAACCCGCTACCCTCGGTATATGGAGCTGGCACCCTACCCACTGAGCCACAGGCGCCTCCCTGTTGTTTTATTTTTGAGACAGAGTCTCACTCTGTTACCCTGGGTAGAGTACCATGGGGTCCTAGCTCACAGCAGCCTCAAAATCTTGGGCTCAAGTGATCCTCTTGTCTTAGCCTCCTAAGTAGCTGGGATGATAGGCACCCACCACAATGCTTCGCTAATTTTTCTATTTTAGTAGAGATGGGGCCCCAAACTCCTGAGCTCAAGCAATCTACCTGCCTCAGTCTCCCAGAGTGCTAGGATTATAGGCGTGAGCCACCACATTTGGCCTATTCTGTTTTTTTTTTTTTTTTTTTGGAGACAGAGCCTCAAGTTGTCACCCTGGGTAGAGTTCTGTGGTGTCACAGCTCACAGCAACCTCCAACTCCTGGGCTTAAGCGATGCACTTGGCCGTTCTATGCCTTGAGAGGAATGTGGCTTTGCAACCTGAGTCACAGTGACATGCAGCTGCAACTTTAGCCTTTTTTTTTTTGTATAAACAACTAGGAAGACTAAATGGTACCCCTTCAGATGACTACGCCTTCTCCTGAAGTAAACAACTATCTTCCTCGGAATGTAGTAATCCACAACCAATCAAATTGCTGTAATGTATGCACTAGTCTTTCATGGAAAATGTTGTAATCCTGCTAAAATTTTGTCTTTGTCTATGAAAGTGAAATGTCACCTTCTTCACTTTGGAATGCTGACCCCATTTGTTTAGAATTGTTGTTTCCAGGTGGTTACTCTCAAGCTTGTACTCGAATAAACTCCATACGTAATCATTTTCTGAATCTCATTATGTAAGATTGACAAGTATGTGAACTCCTTTTTGTTGCTTGGGAAATCTGGGTGTCTTAGTAGGTGTGTATAATAAGAAATATATTTGGTCTTTTTTTTCCTTTTTTCTCTTCTTTTTTTTTCCAAGAGTCTCATTATGTTGCCCTTGGTAGAGTGCTGTGGTGTCACAGCTCACAGCAACCTCAAACACTTGGGCTTAAGCAATTCTCTTGACTCAGTCTCCCAAGTAGCTGGGACTACAGGCATCTGCCACAGTGCTGGCTATTTCCTGTTGCAGTTGTCATTGTTGTTCAGCTGGCCCAGGCAGGGCTC
>CAUYQV010053913.1:0-13492 GCA_963574575.1 Galagoides demidoff
ACTTGCACCCAAGAGTTTGAGGTTGCTGTGAGCTATGATGCCACGTACTCTACAGAGGATGACAGAGTAAGACTTTGTCTCAATTAAAAAAAAAAAAGGATGAAGACTGACCTGGATGTGGAGCAAAGGGAACACTTTTACGCTGTTGATAGGACTGCAAACTTATAGTCTCTTTGGAAAGAAGTATGGAGAATCCTCAAAAGAACTCAGAGTAGACCTCCTATTTGATCCCACAATCCCATTCTTATACATTTACCCAGAAGAAAAAGTCATTTTATCATGAGAACATTTGCACTAGACTGTTATTGCATGCAGCTCAATTTACAATCGACAAGATGTAGAAACAACTTTAATGCCCACTACCCCAGGAATGGATTAACAAATGGAGGTTTATCTAAACTGTGGAATACTATTCAGCCATAAAAAAAGATGAAGATGTTACATTTTTTTGTATTAACCTGGATGGAGGTGAAGCACATTCTTCTTAGTAAAGTATCACAAGAATGGAAAAACAAGTATCGAAGGTATTGAATACTAATATGAAACCGGTAGACCATCTAATACATGCCCACATAAGAGAAAAACTCAGTTCAATTCAAGGTGGGGGGAGAGGGAATGAGGGAGGGAGAAAAGGAAGGAGTGAGGGGGTTGGTGTGCTCCCACTTAATGAGCACAGTTAAGGGGATACGGGTGCAGGACACAACTCCAGGAGGAGCTCTACCCAACAAAGAGAAACATTGTAACCTAGTTGTGTGTACCCTCCCATTAATCTGAAATTAAAAAAGAAAATAATGTTTCTCTGGCTGTCTTCCTTCTCACTAAGGTTACTATCATGATGGCCCAGTGTGGTGGCTCATGCCTGTAATCCTAGCACTCTGGGAGGCCGAGGAGGGTGGATTGACTGAGCTCACAGGCTCAAGACCAGCCTGAGAGTGAGACCACATCTCTAAAAATAGCCGGACGTTATGGCAGGCACCTGTAGTCCCAGCTACTCAGGAGGCTGAGGCAAGAGAATTACTTGAGCCCTAGAGTTTGAGATTGCTGTGAGCTGTGACACCACAGCCCTCTACCAAAGGCAACAAAGTGAGACTCCGACTCAAAACAAAAAAAACTTACCATTGTTTTTTATACCAAAAACAAGTAATCTTGAAATTGGCTCAGTAAAGGAACGTGTAGGTAGTATACGAGAACTGTGCCAAACATGGAGAATATGATGTTGGTCTTTCACCAACCAAAAATGTGGTGGAGAGATCATTTCTATTTAAATAAAGTTCCATGTCCTCATCTGTTTTTATTAATTAGGTTTTATCAATTTGAGTAACCTAACTTTCCTAATAAATTGACCAATAATTTGAGGTTTCCTTGGAAACAATTTGTTTTTATAGCATTTCAGTCTAGAAATAAGATATTACAACAGTCTCTTTCCCACCCACACAGGATGTTTTGGGGGGGTTTTATTTGTTTGTTTTTTTGAGAGAGAGTCTCATTATGTCGCCCTCGGTAGAATGCCGTGGTGTAACAAACACTGCCTAAAATAATTTGGCTGCATCAGTTCCTCTGTGCCCGTCTGATCGGATCCTGTCTAATGTGCTCTTACCTGTCAGTGTCACTACATATTCCTTTCATTGTTCAGTGGGGAGTTGTTTTTTACATACACTTACATTTATCTTGTCTGTTCCCCTTACTATGACTCTAAAATCTAAGAAGGAAATGTTTTTCCCTTTGAAACATTTCTATCATTTTCTACTAGTGGCTACTTTTCATCCACAGCAGTCATTTTAAACACAGATAGGTTTAAAGAGCCTGGCATCACAACCTCAGATCAATGTGCTTGGGCATTTCAGGTGGCGGCAGGTGTCACAGTAGACATGAAGTGTCTCTGGGTGCTTAGGGTGCACGTACTGTACTCAGGTGTCTGTCGGAGCTCAGGCCACAAGTGCCTCTAAGAAGCAAATGAGCAGCCGTGGTGAGACCCAGCACACACAGTCACAGCCGGTTACACTCTCAGAGCATGTGAGTGTGTGTTATATATAATCTCACTGGATTCTCACACTGCTTTAACTTGGGTTTCCCCAAAAGCAGAGCCTGAGATAAAGGCAGGCATGCAGGAAGTTTATTTAGGACGTGGTCCCAGAGGGCAGTGGGGGACGGGCGAGGGAGGCTGGTTCACACGTGTGGCTTCAGTCAGCCCCTATGGCGGCAGCGAGCAAGAGACCTCACAGCATTCTTGTGTATCAGAAGAATTCTCCACCTGGGGTGAGAAAGAACTGCTCCTACCCCTCAGTGGGCATGAACCCTCCAGGTTTGGGGTGATACTTGCAGGCATGCTGAGGAAGTTCCCTTGGAGTCAAGGCCCCTGGGCAGGGGGCCAGGGTCTGCTGTGGGGCCCGGAGGGTTCCAAGTAGCACCAGATGCTTCCCTAGCATGAGGGGTGGCTGTGGGGCTGCTGCTGCGCCTCAGCCCAAGTCCCATGGACCCTTGTCTGCAGGACATGGCAGAGGACCCGCTAAAAGGAGTGATGCTGGATCTGCATCGAATAGGGGCTTGTGCCTATAGCCCACAGTTAGCAGTTT
Source organism: Galagoides demidoff (assembly GCA_963574575.1). Classification (NCBI taxonomy): domain Eukaryota; kingdom Metazoa; phylum Chordata; class Mammalia; order Primates; family Galagidae; genus Galagoides; species Galagoides demidoff. The sequence continues at coordinate 2,574 of CAUYQV010053913.1, forward strand.
GCCGCAGTGGGTGCAGTGGAGAGGAGAGTCTGGTCAAAGCAATGCTCTGAAGAAGATGCATTTCTAGTAGACAGAGGAGAGAGCACACCAGGCATGGGAAACCAAGACAGAAATCTCCCTAAGAGGAAGATAGAACATGAGCTTGGCAGGGCTGTCACAGCCAAAGTGGTTGAGAAGAAATTCACTTCAACCTCAGCAAATACCTGATTATGTGTCCTATATTCTTCAGACTTATGCCATTTGTCTGTTTCTTGGGATATTGTACTGAATTAGAAGATACTGTAATGTTTCCTAAAGTGACAGAAAGAAATATAAAACTAGTGTCTTTAAAAATGCACTGAATGATAAATGGTCACAAGTAGAAGCAGTTGGAACTCAGCTCTTGAAATGAGATAGGTGAATTTGGCTACTGCGTACTAGGTATATCTTTATTTAATGAAGCTAATGTTCTTATCCTTCTGAATCTAATGTACACTGAAAGGAAAAAAATAAAGTGACCAGGTATCTCAGTGTTCTTCTATGCCAGATAGAATCTTTGAAACATGAATATCTATAGATCTATATGCATATACACAGCTGTGCTTGTGAGATGTGTGTGTATGTGTCTTTATCACTTCTCTGTGGAATAATAAAGTTAGAAGCAGGGAGGAGGTTGGGGAGAGGCCCTAGAAAGTAGTGATATTGTTGAACTATCCTCGCAGAGTGAGGATGCTGGGACAGGAGTGGCAGTGCTAGCTGGGAGTAGAGTATAAATTAGAACCCAGGTCTCCTAACGCTTCCTCCAGAAGCCTGACCACTGTGCTGAAGAGCTGTGCTTTCCTTAGAAAAATAGACTCCTTGAGTGTTGCTAACAGTCTCACTTTTTCCCTTCCATGATGAGGTATTCAGATGCGAAGGCTGGGCCTTTCCTCTGTCCTGTTTCTGCTTTTTCTCTACTATGTGGATTTGCTAAAATCCTGGATGGATCTCTGTGGACAAGGTAGTGTAATTTTCTTTGAAACAGGTTTTTTCTTTTTTTTTAATTAACGCAACTGAATATACTCAGTCACGATGACTATTCTAGATGGCTAGAAAAGGGAAAAGGCTAAAGAAATTTAAATGATTTTTTTTTCTAGAGACGCTTTGAAGACACACTAGTTTTTGCTATCATTTATGGGGACGGCAGGAAGCTTGTGTTGTTTCTGTTTAAACAGGGAAGGACTGGCCTTGGGAGTGTGGTGGGAATGCTTGAGGCATCTCAGAACTGGGCATGCTGCCTGCCAGACAGACCCCCAGCCGAGATTCACTGCTGCTTCATCTCCCTTTCTGCTAGCACCCAAAAAGTGAGTGCTTTTTGAGATAATAGTGGAAGATGCTCAAAATACATAGGATTAATTCACATGAAACTCGGCAGGAGGGCAGCACCTAAGGCTCAAGGAGTAGGCACTGGCCCCATATATGGGGAGGTGGTGGGTTCAAACCCGACCTTGGCCAAAAACTGCAAAAAAAAACAACTCAGCAGGAACACAGGCCATGTTCTGTATGTGAAGATGCGCCGTGACCCGCTGTCAGCAGATGTGTTTTCACAGTTACTTTCTCAATGCCGGCAATGGCTCTTTCTTAACTGTTCATATTTCCTTGCCTCAACACTCTTCTCTCCTTTAGCCAGGTTAGAGTGAATGGACGCAAATACACACTTGCATGTTCTCCAGCGATTTGAGTCTCCTGCAGTCACAGGGCACTCGGGGGTCAGGGGAGGGGGGCAGGTCAGCCTCACAAGCACTGGGCAGGCAGTGGGTGAAGCTTCCAGGCCCTCAGTGAGAGCTCCTGAGGCATAAGGCCAAGAGATCTGTAGGCAAGAAATGTGATCCTTTTCATTTTGATTTTCATATGCATAAAGCTATAGGCATAGCTTTTTTAATCTAATGATTTTATAACCCCTAAAGTTTGTTTTTCTGAACTATTTATGAGGGAAAATGTCCCCTGTCTATTCAATTAGATTATCTGTCCTCTGCGTCAGTTCTCATTCTCCTGAACATTTAAAGCTACAAGCTTTTGCATATTTTCGTATTTATGTACATAATTTCAGTCCCCTTCTGTGCACATACTTTAAGAAACTTTTTACATCTTTCTATGCAGAAGCTAAAAGTGACCAACCTTTTTTAAAACTCACCTTAAAAACACAAATTTCCCCTCTAACAAGGCCGTGTTTTGCAAATTAGTACTTAAAGTTATAATATATTTTTAAGCATTTTAACTTACTTGAAATTTGATCAGCAGTAGAATTTTTTGAAATAAGAAGCAAAGCAAAAGCAAAGCAAATATTCAATACCCAAATTGTATGGCCAGACATAGAATAGTGTGACTTTTTGTTTTCTATTTATAAACTCTTATCTTCATTTCTTGATATGAAATTTGAGAGGAAGTGTATTAATTTTATATCAACACATTTACTGTTCACCACTGGAAATTCTGATAGTTAAGCTGGGACTACCGGTCATTTTATTAGACCATAGAAAACCCATAAGCATGTGCTACTACTGTGTGTGGCTCTGTGTCCAGTGAAAATGTTCTGAAAACCACAGGTGCTGTGCTCTGTGGATTACTGTCTTCTCACGACCCCAAAGAGACAGACTGGGAACTGCCAGTGGTGATTATGCTGTGGGCAAATCATTGAGCTTCTAATTAAGTCTTCCAAAGCCTCTCCACCCAAAATAAGGAGTGTTTAACTACAAAATATATGTTTGTATCAAACTTCTTTTTACAGATTACCAGCTCTAAGGATGATGTTTTTGTAACTCATTTTCAGAAGGCGTTCATCAAATTTTTGTGTCAGGGGTGTATCATTCATGAATTGGAGAGCAGGGGGTCACTTTCTCTCTGATGTTTGAGGAGGAACAGACACACAGCATTTGGTTACCAAATGACCATGTTGCTGCTCTGATAGAATTTAAAATGCACTTTATTTTATTTCTATAGGATTACTTATCCTAAAGTAATTTTTACATAAAATTGCAGTCTGAGAAGGAATTCATTTAAATAAAGGCCTACAGGTGGCATGTAGAGTCACACTGTGTTGAAAAGAACCTTTCTTACTTACTAACTTGTATAACATCTGTTAAACTGTCCAAATCAGAAGGAGTTGAAATACGTTTTGTGGCCAATTACGTGATTCCAAATTAAACAACATACTTTTCACTACTTCTTTTCTCACAATAGAAATCATTATTTTGATTTGTTAATGTTGCTCCCTGGAGACTGATAGGATGTGCTAATGCTTGGCAATTCAGTTTTATAAAATAACATAATAAATTGCTGTTAAAATTAAATGCAGTCACAAACGTCCCATTGAGCGAAAGAAGCCTCGCAGGAATGCTTGCCCTCTGATCCCATGGACATAAAGATTAAGGATAGATCAGACTTATGATAGTGGTAGGGTCAGAATAACGCCTTTCAGGTGGGAGGAGTTGGGGGCTGTAAGACCCCTCACTGACTGAGAGAGGCCTGCGGAGCTGCCGGGGTGCTGCACATGTTTCCTGTGTCTCCATCTTGGTGCTAGTTACATGAGCAACTTCATATTTTAAAGTTTGTCAAGCTTTAGTACACTTTACATTTCCTATGTTTTATATGTCAATAAAAAGATTTTTAAAAGGAGAAGATATTTAAAAATGAAATGATTGACAAATTTTGCTGTGACACTATAAGCATAATTACTCTGGGTAGTTTTTTTCTCTGTCTGCAGCTTTCATCTGGAAGTACCTAAATAATGGACTTTGGAAAAGTTTTTTTTTTTTTTTAATGCAGATTTTGGCCAGGGCTGGGTTTGAACCCGCCACCTCTGGCATATGGGGCAGGCGCCCCCCTGGAAAAGTAACTTTAAAGTGGCTGTCTGCAAAGAACTGTGGATTAAATTATTCCAGCTGCCCAAAAAGGGTTAAAAAATATTCAGTTAGGTAAATTGGTAATTTACCATTCCAAAACACAATTCTTTCCGGATCAAGCATAAAAGGCATTTGCTCTTGGAAGACCAAGAAAGAATTTATGCAGTTCCCATTAGTCTAAAAATAAATAATAAATAAATAAACGTCTGAGTCATATATTGCATCTTGTTGGAGTTCAGTGCCTTCAGTGTAGGAAGAAAATGATGTACATGATGAATCATTGTCCACTAGAATGAGCACAGAATCACTCTTAAAAACTGAAATAAATAATCATTTGAATTTAATTCTGATCAGAGCTACTCCAATGCAAGTGTTTCTTACTTTTGAAAAATAATATAAACACCCAAATACAATAGCTTTACTTGTGTTGAATTAAGTTGCAGAAGAAGTTATAGTTACAATTTTTGAAGTATAAATTACAGAAGTGTAGTTATAATTTTTGAGTCATCTTTAAGGTTCGGGAATCAAACACTAGTGGTGTGGATCTTCTCTTAGCTCTTAGGAATTACTGGCTCAAGACTTTCAAACCTTACATTTCTTGTTGGGAAAACAGGTACATAAATGCCTACTGTGATTTATTAATGTGAACAATTAATAAATCAAATGGAGCAAATTAACAAATTTTCCAAACTATGTGTTGAGTACCCCTGGGTCCCTGCAGCAGACTCCTATGAGCAGTGGGAGATCATTCTAATTATTCAAAGCAAGCCCAGCAACACTCAGCATCTATCAGCCACTGGAACAATCAGTAGCTTGCAGTTTCAACACTATTAGATTGACTAGTTTTCAGTCACTGCTGTTATAAAAAGCAAGTACTACAGTAAAATCAGCATGGAGCTGGAACGTGGGGGTGGCAGTGTCCGATCTGACCCAGAGTTTGAGAAACCAGGCAGTGTGTAACTGGCAGCTGTAATCCATTTGTAAGTCACTGGAGTTACTTAACAAAAAATAAAAGTATCATTTATTTCTATCAATTTATATGTATTTGTGTTTCAGATTGACTACTGATTGTTACCTGTTAGGTATTTCTGTTGACCTAGAGGTGCTATGAAGAAATAAGTAATGAAACACCCAGGGTGCCATGAGCTAAGAAAGTCTGCAAACCTTGCATTTGGTAGATTGCAAATTCAATCCACCGCCTTCCTCTTCCCCAGTCTAGATATTGTCTTTAATTGTTTTCTTCTATTTAATATATATTGGAAAACTAGCAAATCAAAAAGAATGAATTGTATGAGACTTTCATTAAGATATATGTTTCATGGCTTTCCTAACTTCTGAAACCATAAAGAAAAACAACCGTGTTCCCTGCAAGCTGGTTGGTTGCCCTCTGTCTGCGTTGGGCAGATACCTTTTATAAGCACAGTGTAGCCCAGGAGGAACTTTCTGAGAGCCGTGTGTGTGTGTGTGTGTGTGTGTGTGTGTGTGTGTGTGTGTTCTGTGGGGCATCCTGGGTGCCTCTAGGCGAATGTGTTTTTGGAGGTGTAGTAGAAGTACAGAATGGTGCCAGTTTTACCAAAGTTATGTGGCTCATTTCTGCCTGTAATTTATGGTTTGCATGCTTGCCATCCTCACTTGTTCTAAAATGAACTAGTTTTATAACATTGTTATACAGAAAAGCCAAATTTACTTGAACACCACAGCAATTTGGGATGTAAATATCCAGTGTGATTCTCCAAATGCCTGTGGTAAAAGTACAAGGGACTCGAGTCATTTTCCCATAATCAGCCTCAGTTCTGGAGGTCTGCCCCTCTCCCTCACCCGCCTGCCTTGCTTGCATGCACGTCTGCTGCAGTGGAAGCTCGTGGAAAATTCCTATCCCCTTTCATTCCACTGTAAGAGTTATAAAAAGCATGCTGTTCGGAATTGGCTTTTCCTTCTTGCTTGAATTTTTACTTACAACTTGAAGGGAATAAAAGTCATTTCAAGAAATACTTCTCTACATGTCAGTGGTGAGGGGCTACAGCACCACGTTTGGCCACCACAGAATGGCTGACCCAGTTTGCTTCATCTTCAAGGGGTGACAGCACCTCTTTCTCAGGCCACAGTGACCCTCATTCACACAAGTCACTCTGAGCCCCATCTGACTGCCTCACGAAGGGGCACAGAAGTGCACGTGCTGGTGGGGGGGGGTGCCGGTGGACCTGGGCGGGGGGGAGGCAGCAGAGGGCTTCCTATTGTCGGGTTGGTGTGTTTGTTTCAAAAAAAGTATGAGTCATCTTGCCCCCACTTTTGTTTTTTTTACCCAAAACTCACTGTGGTTACTTCTCTAATTGGGTCTTGACTCCTGCAAGCCAGTTTAATTTTATCAGTGGTAGTGAATTCTTGAATGCTTTCCTCAGTTGTAGAGTTTTAGTTTCAAATTGGAATGGTCCAAGTGCCAGCTTAAACTTTGTGGTTTAGCGTCTTTATTGAATCCCCCTGGTGGAAGGACCTACACTGGAGTTTTGCTGCTCTTTGGGATTCAAATTATGAGTTGTTGGTTCCACTGGAATCTTGGCCTTCTCCTGGAGTGGCTCCGGAGGCCAAGGGCACATGGTATGTGAAGGCTCTGTCCTGGCACCTTCCTGCACCCAGCACTTTCCAGGTGGTAGGGCTGACCTGGCAACACATTTGCACTTGTTCCTGACCCCCAACCCTAGACCCCTGCAGCTTGGAGGCCTTTCAGGGAGAAGTCCACACTCACCCAGAGAATGTTCTGAAGAGGGCAGAGGTCAGTTCAGAGTTGCTATTTGAATATCTTCAAGCTCATCCCAGTGGCCTCCAGCTCTGCTCTGGGCAGTGTGAGGGGCTCTGGGCTGTGGATGGCCCTTCACTCTGAGCATCAGTGGTCCCAGTAACTGCTCAGGAAGAGGGGCGAGGAGCTTTCAGACAGTGACCATAAGTCAGACGAGGCAAAGCTCAATACTAAGAAAAATTTGGAAAAGGGGAAAAACGTTCTGGTGATCACAAAGCAAGCTATCACACCCCCTTTTCTTTTCTACTGAATGTGGATGGAATCCGTCCTTCTTTAGCCATCCATTGTGCTTCAGTTTGACTAGTCCTTAAAGTGAATGAAACAATCTATTTCTCAAAAGTCTGTTCTGGGTACCTCAGGTATAAACACCAACACCACTCCTCAACCTGTGTTCTGAAGAGTGCACTGCATTAAAAGGCAGATTAGTCTTGGAACTTACACAGGAACTTCAAGTCAATCCAACTGTATAGATTTCAAAGAGAGCAGTATAAGAAAAACTATACACGGATCTATACAATTAAGAATTTTTGAAGTGTTGCCCTTCATAAGAGATCAGCAATATCAGTCCACCATAGATACATAAACTGTGTTGTACAAACAGTGCCCAGTAATGGAAATGTCAACACGGACAAATCACAGAAATAATAAAATATGCCCAAAAGATTATGTGCTATGCTGCTCCAGTATACGAAGTCTGAAACATGGCAAAAGTAAACTGCGTGGGGCAGTGTGATGGCATCAGGGTTATCCTGGAGGGAGCTGCCTGCAGTGCTAGGGACCTTCTGTGTCTTGAGCTGGGCGATCATCACACGGGGTGTACAGATACAGAAGTTCAGCAAGTCGTACACTTACAGTCTGAATTTTATTCTGTGTAAGCTGTACCTCTGAGGTGCCACAGCACAGAGCTGTAGGCATAGCCAAGCCCACAGCATGACCTTGCCCAGGGAAGCATTGGGAAGCTACCGTGTGTGTGTGTGAGTGGAGTGACTTGCTCTCCCAGGCTTCATGTACCTGGCCTTTATTCCTACCATGAATGCTGCCTTCAAAAGGAGTTCCATTTCAGTTTTATACTGTTTAACATGTTTATTCATGAATTCTCCTGACCTTGAAAGCCCAGCCAAGCCTGTGTCGTCTCCAGACTTCACTGTTGCTACTTGGCTGCTGGGTGCTGAATGTCCTATGACAGCAAAGAGTGATGGATACTGTCTGCTTCACCAGAGCTGCAGTCATACAAAAGTTGAAATCACTGGGGCTTTAGCCTTCCAGTTCTCCATCTAGGTCCCACTTCTGTGACTGTTGGAGACTGCTACCCACCGCGGGGCTGTGACGCTGATGTGTGGGTTGAATTCTGGCTCTGCAGGCTGCTTCCTCTAGGAGCAAGCAGTTCACGCAGCATCCTAGCACTTTTTTTTTTTCAGGTTAATGTGAGGGTACAAATAACTAGGTTACAATAGTTGCATTTATTAGGTAGAGTCTCTCTTATTGTTGTATCCCACACCCAAGAGGTGTGCTACATATCCTTACATGGTGCCCATTCAGTGGGAGCACAGCAATCCTCCTCCCTATTCCTCACGTCCCCATTCCTGTTCCCCTGCTCCCCATCTTGAACTGAATTGAGTTTTTCTCTTTATGTGGCCGTGTATTCAGTCACCTACTAGCTTCATATTAGTATTGAGCTTTTCCATTCTTGTGATACTTTACTAAAAAGAATGTGCTTCAAATCCATCCAGGTTAACACAAAAGATGTAAAGTCTATGGCGGCACCTGTGGCTCAGTGAGTAGAGCGCTGGCCCCATATACCAAGGGTGGTGGGTTCAAACCCAGCCCCGGCCAAACTGCAATAACAACAACAAAAAAAATAGCTGGGTGTTGTGGCGGGCGCCTGTAGTGCCAGCTACTTCGGAGGCTGAGGCAAAGAATCACCTAAACCCAAGGATTTGGAGGTTGCTGTGAGCTGTGATTTCACAGCACTCTACTGAGGGTTAATAAGTGAAACTCTGTTTCAAAAAGGATGTAAAGTCTCATCTTTTTATGGCTGAATAGTACTCTGTGGTGTGCACATAACCTCAGTTGGTTAATGCCTTCCTTGGTTGCCAAGCATTTAGGTTGTCTCCACACCTTGACAAAGTAAGCTGCAGTCTAGTGCAAACGTCCTGATGAGAAAGTAATTTTTCTTTTTCTAGGTAGATGCCCAGTAATGAGCATCCCAGCACTTCTTAACCTTTGCTCAGGGGTAAAATGGGAACAACAGTGTCCACCAAAGTTGGCTTCTCAGCATTTCTCAAACCTCCCATATTCATTCCCACTCAGGGTGACAGGGGTGCTTTGAATGTGACAGTGTATACAGCAGGGTGGCAGCTGTGGGAGGTAAAGCCCGTTGGCTCTCCTGATCTACACAGAAGGTAGTGTGGGGTTTATATTTCAATCTTTTGAAAATCTGTTTTATTGTCAAAGCTCTGAGAGGAAAAAACTTTATCATGGTTTTGCTATATATCTTCTGATAGCTCTCTGAGCTTGAGGTTCTTATCTATAAGGGAGAAGAAGGAATCTACTTTAAATGGGCCATTGTGGTATTAAATGAGGCAGGGCAGCCGTGTGGCTCGCACCTGATAAATGCAGCTGACAGACAGAGAGAGTCTCAAGGGAATTTGAGATTCGTTGTGTATGAAATATTTTTCTCTTTTTCCCTTTCTTGCCCAGAGACTATTTGGATGGCAATAACATTTTGGGGTAAAGAAGTAGAAAGAAGTTATGGGCCATCAGTGAATCCTACAGTGTGACTGTGAAACAGGCATGGGACAGGCTGGTCATGTTGTATACAATTGTATAATTATATGTATTATAGATTGTCCAATTAAAACAAAGGCATGTATGGGTAATTATGTTTTATTATACCCAGAAGGGAACCATACTGTATTTGAAAATATGGACAATTAATTACACATCATAAAATAACCAGTTGTTATTTGAGGGGATGATGCTTTGAGTAGTCTTGATTTTTTAACTTGTGTCCTTTTTTATTCCAGCTATCACCATTTTAAAGAACATGTCACGGATTCAATTAAAAACGAATCTGTACAAGAATTCCTGTTATTAACACTTTATGATGTTAAGTTGGATAAGTCTTTTTTGTTTTTTAGGAAATTTAAGAATCTATCCCTTAGTAGTTAAAAATACTAACTCCAAATATTAAGCATAATTAGTTTGTACTCAAAATTTGATGGTTTTATGTTATTCAGCAAAATATAAGAACATATTCTCCTGTCAGCATTTTTGCACCAAAATTTCTCATAAAGAAAACCAGTTTGCTTAGGAATTTTTTAAGTGACATCTGTATGTAATAATTTCAAGATTCCAGAGAATAGTCTAATAAAACTCAAAGTGATACCTCAACTAATGTTTATAATTATGCAGTAGACAACCAAGAATTGATATCATCTGTTGATTTCAGAAATCTAGACAGAAAATGTTTTGTCAAGAACCCAAAGAGAATAAGAGGAAATGGACCCTCTTAGCAATTCTGAGCCTCTTCTATCGGATATGCACCTTGACGGGTCCAACCCCAACGTACTTGCTCACAGCTAGTTTGGGGCTACTGTGTGATATTCATTTAGTTCCTGCCTTCTGCTATGTAAAAACAGAGCATGCCAAGGGGAAGCATTGCATCTAAGTCCCTGAAACCTGCACTGATATGAAGACATTTCATGATAAGCTGTGACCACGTTAACGGACGCTGCAGGCCCCTGCAGGTCACCTGTGAGTGCGACAGGGTCTCAGGCAGAGAGGATTGGAAGACAACAAACATCCTGCCAGGGACAGATTGAGAGCATGATGATTTAGAGGCTCATATGATATACAGAATGAAGACATTTGTGCATGCACACTTAAAACTGTCCTTTTCAGTGTTGAAAGGGAATTCATTTTACAGGGCTCAAACTCAGAAGGTGTAGAAGTAAGACCACTTAACCTGAAAAGAGTGAGTGGAATTAGAATCTTTAAGATGAAATATAGTGCTATCTTGCTAAGTATGTTTCTGGTATTATTAAAATCATTTGGGACAGTCATAATCCCTGTAACTGCATGGAATCTTACCGTTTCCAACACACTTTGGCCGCCGTCACCTTACAATCCTGCGAGTTCACTGAGGGAGGGCAGAAAGCCTGAACCATTTCAGAAGACACACAGTGATGACTTTAGCCAGTTAACTTAGTCGAATAACGCCAGGGGCACTAAACAAATGCTGTACAGCTCCTCATTTTTTTTTT
>CAUYQV010053914.1:0-15853 GCA_963574575.1 Galagoides demidoff
TCTACTGAGGGTGATACAGTGAGACTCAGTCTCAAAAAAAAAAAAAACTCTCTTATGGTCTGTCACAAATGCATAGAGAGATGAAAAAAATAAAAAACTAATATGTATCTAGTACACTTAATTAAAAATTAGAAACACTGAGAATTAAAATATTTTCTTTGTTCGTAAAAGTTTATGAAGGAAAAAACATCAAGAGTTGTTTGAGGCTTGGCGCCTGTGGCTCAATCGGCTAAGGCGCCAGCCACGTACACCTAAGGTGGCGGGTTCAAATCCCCAGCCCGGGCCCACCAAACAACAATGATGGCTGCAACCAAAAAATGGCCAGGTGTTGTGGCGGGTGCCTGTGGTGCCAGCTACTTGGGAGGCGGAGGCAGGAGACTCGCTTGAGCCCAGGAGCTGGAGGTTGCTATGAGCTGTGATGCCATGGCACTCTACCCAGGGGGATAGCTTGAGGCTCCGTCTCAAAAAAGAAAAAAGAGTAGTTTGAATTGTTGGCGCCTGTACTCAGTTGTTAGGGCACTGGCCACGTGCACAGGACTGGTGGGGTCAAACCTGGCCGGAGCCTGTAAACAAACAGAAAAGGGTGGTGCCCGTGGATCAAAGGAATAGGGCGCTGGCCCCATATACTGGAGGTGGTGGGTTCAAAGCCAGCCCTGGCCAAAAACTGCAACAATAACAAAAAGATGGCAGAATGACATCAGCAGTTTAGACACACGCTTTGATTAATTGTTGGGTGGCGCCTGTGGCTCAGTGAGTAGGGTGCTGGCTCCATATACTAAGGGTGGCAGATTCAAACCCAGCCCAGCCAAACTGCAACAAAAAATAGCTGGGTGTTGTGGCAGGTGCCTGTAGTCCCAGCTACTTGGGAGGCTGAGGCAAGAGAATCACCTATGCCCAAGAGCTGGAGGTTGCTGTGAGCTGTGACATTATGGTACTCTACCAAGGGCAACAAAGTGAGACTCTGTCTCTAAAACAAAAACAACTCCCCCCCAATAAACAGAAAAATAGCCAGGCACTGTGACAAGCACAGTGCCTGTAGTCCTACCTTCTAGGGAGGCTGAGACAAGAGAATCTCTTGAGCCCAAGAGTTTGAGGTTGCTGTGAGTTGTGATGCCACAGCACTTTACTGAGGGCAACATAGTGAGACTGTCTCAAACAAAACAAAACAAGAGTAGTTTTAGTGAGACTCTATCTAAAAAAAATAAGTAAATAAAAAAAGAGTAGTTTAAACAGTGCTGCCTTCTGGTGACAGGGAATGGGGAGCTCTTCTTTCTCTCTCTCTCTCTCTCTCATTTTTTTTTTTTTTTTGAGACAGAACCTCAAGCTATCACCCTGGGTAGAGTGCCATGACATCACAGCTCACAGCAACCTCCTACTCCTGGGCGCAAGTGATTCTCCTGCCTCTGCCTCCCAAGTAGCTGGCACTACAGGCACCTGCCACAACGCCCAGCTATTTTTTGGCTGCAGCCATCATTGTTATTTGGCAGGCCTGGGCTGGATTCGAACCTACCAGCTCAGGTATATGTAGCTGGCACCTTAGCCGTTGAGCCACAGGCGCTGACCCTCTTCTGTGTCTTCAGTGAATTATTAAACTCTCCTGAGTTTGGTTCAACTTCAAACATTTTTCCTTTTGTGCTTTCAATTTTGTGAAATATCTCTAGAGGTACTTTCTTTTTTTCTTTTCTTTCTTTCTTTCTTTCTTTCTTTTTTTTTTTTTTGAGACAGAATCTCACTGACACCCGGGCTAGAGTGCTGTGGCATCAGCCTAACTCCCTGCAGTTCAAACTACTGGGTTCCAGCGATCCTCCTCCCTTAGCCTCCTGAGCAGCTGGGAATATAGGCATTGTGCACAATGCCTAGTTAATTTTTTTCTATTTTTAGTAAAAATGAGGTCTTGCTCCGGCTCAAGGTAGTCTTGAACTCCTGAGCTCAAGTGATCCTCTGGCCTTGGCCTTCCAAAGTGCTATATTACAACTGTGAGCCATCATACCTGGCTGAAAGTTATTTTATTTATTCATTATTTTTGAGACAGAGTCTCACTTTGTCACCCTTGGTAGAGTGCCATGGCATCATAGCTAACAGCAACCTCAAACTTTTGGGCTCAAACAATCCTCTTGCCTCAGGCTCCCAAGTAGCTGGCACTATAGGCACCTGCCACAATGTCCTTTAAGTTTTTAGAGATGGGGGGGTCTTGCTCTTGCTAAGGCTGGTCTTGAACTCCTTAGCTCAGGGAATCCACAGCCTTGGTCTCCCAGAGTGCTAGGATTACAGGCATGAGCCACTGTAATGTCACATTAAAATGAGTCTGAGGTTGCTGTGAGCTATGACACCACAGCACTCTACCAAGAGCAACAAAGTAAGACTGTCTCAAAAAAAAATTTAAAAAGTGATGTTTTTGCTGGCATCGCTTCCTCTGGAATATCTTCATCCTTTCCTTCAGCCCACTTTACTTATTTATGTTGATCAGACCATCTGAGAGTGAACAGCTGTGGTGCAGACATTCCCATGGTTAGCTACCATGTTTCCCCGAAAGTAAGAGCTACCTGCAAAATAAGCCCTAGCAAGATTTCTATGCATTTGTTAAATATAAGCCCTACCCTGATAATAAGACCTAGTGATGGGCGTGGCTATGCAGATACCTGCCTCTGTATTTCCTTGCTGAGCAGTGAGGAAGACCGGAATACCTTTTATCTGCCACAGCTCCTTTTTTTTTTGTTTTTTTGAGACAGAGCCTCAAGCTGTCCCCCTGGGTAGAGTGCCATGGCATCACAGCTCACAGCAACTGCCAACTCCTGGGCTCAAGCAAGTCTCCTGCCTCAGCCTCCCAAGTAGCTGGGACCACAGGTGCCTGCCACAATGCCTAGCTATTTTTTGGTTGTAGCTGTTATTGTTGTTGGCGGGCCAGGGCTGGATTTGAACCTGCCACCTTAGGTATATGTGGCTGGCGCCTTAGCCAGTTGAGCCACAGGTGCCAAGCCCACCATAGCTCCTTTAATACCTTTTATCTGCCACAGCTCCTTTCTCTGCCGTTTGCACTTGTGTGGGTGCACGGGTGGTAACTGTGGTCGCAGGCATCCTATTGTGCATAAGCTAACAGCTAGGGGAAAGGAGTTCATGCTTCAGTAGCGCCAGCCCCACCAACAAGGTCGGCTTCCCTGTCACCAAATTATTTTTTTTTCTTTTTTTTTTTTTTTGAGACAGAGCCTCAAGCTGTCCCCCTGGGTAGAGTGCCATGGCTTCACTGCTCACAGCAACCTCCAACTCCTGGGCTCAATCGAGTCTCCTGCCTCAGCCTCCCAAGTAGCTAGGACCACAGGCACCCACCACAACACCTGGCTATTTTTTCTTTTTTTTTTGGTTGTAGCCATTATTGTTGTTTGGCGGGCCCCGGCTGGATTCGAACCCGCCACTTTAGGTATATGTGGCTGGCACCTTAGCTGCTTGAGCTATAGGCGCCGAGCCCGTCACCAAATTATTAACAGTGGATTTTTCTAGGATTGGGTTGGGAACATATAAAATACCTATACAGGGCAAAACACCTGTGGTTCAGTGGGTAGGACACCGGCCCCATATACCAAGGGTGGTGGGTTCAAACCCGACCCCAGTCAAACTGCAACAAAAAAATAGCCAGACATTGTGGCGGGCGCCTGTAGTCCCAGTTACTGGGAGGCTGAGGTAAAAGAATCGCCTAAGTCCAGGAGTTGGAGGTTGCTGTGACCTGTGTGATGCCACAGCACTCTACCAAGGGCAATAAAATAAGACTCTGACTCTATTAAAAAAAAAACTATACAGTTTGATTTAAAAAAAAAAAATAAGGCTGTGCAGGAGTTTGAGGCTGCAGTGAGCTATGATTGTGCCAATGTACTTCAGCCTAGGGCAATAGCATGAGACCCCATCTCTAAAATAAATAAATAAAAATGAGGCTGAAAACTGAAAGCATAGGTTCTGGAATCAAAACTTGGAATGAAGCCTTTGTTAGCTGGGTGACTTCTGGCAAGTTAATAAACCTTTCTGAGAATCATTTCTAAAACGAGAATGGTAGTACTTTCCTCATAGGGTTGCAGTGGTTAAGTAAATGACTTAGCATGGTACCTGGCAAATAGTCAGTGTTTAACGAATGTCATTTTTGTTACTGGACATGACAATTTAAAAATCTTCAAAATTTAGCCAGACATGGTGGTTCATGCCTGTAATCCTGACACTTTGGGAGGCTGAGGTGGGTGGATCGCTTGAGCTCAGGAGTTTGAGACCAACCTGAGCAAGAGTGAGACCCTATCTCTACTAAAAATAGAAAAATTAGCTGGGCATTGTGGCAGGTGCCTGTAGTTCTAGCCACTCGGGAGGTTGAGGCAAGAGGACCACTTGAGCCTAAGACTTCGGGGTTATTGTGAGCTAAGATGCCACACCACTCTACCCAGGGAGACTAGAGGGAAACTCTGTCTCAAAATATATAAAGCAAAATAAACATTTTCAAAATTGGCCAGGTGTCATGCCATAGGTCACTCCTATAATCCCCACAGCCCTTTGAGAGGCCAAAGTGGGAGAATTGCTTGAGGCCAGGAGTTCAAGGTTCAAGACCAGCCTGGGAAATATAGCAAGACTCTACCACTACAAAGCATGTTGAGGTTTTTTTTGTTTTTTTTTTTTAGACAGCCTCAAGCTGTCACCCTGGGTAGAGTGCTATGGCATCATAGCTCACAGTAACCTCCAACTCCTGGGCTCAAGTGAGTCTCCTGCCTCTGCCTCCCAAGTAGCTGGGACTATAGGCGCTGCCACAACACCCGGCTATTTTTTGGTTGCAGCCATCATTGTTGTTTGGCGGGTCCGGGCTGGATTCGAATCCACCAGCTCAGGTGTATGTGGCTGGCGCCTTAGCCGCTTGAGCCATAGGCGCTGAGCCTACAAAACATGTTTTAACAAATTAGTCAGTCATGGTGGCCAGTGCCTGTAGTCCCAGCTACTCATAAGGCTGAGACAGGAGGATCCCTTGAGCCCAGGAGTTTGAGGTTGCAGTAAGCTATCATCAGGCCACTGCACTCCAGTCTGAGCAACAGAGTGAGATCCCATCTCTAAAAATTAATTAGAATAAAATTTTTACTGGGCATGGTGGCTCATGCCTGTAATCCTAGCACTCTGGGAGGCTGAGGTGGGTGGATGGTTGTGTCAGGAGTTCAAGATCAGCCTGAGCAAGAGCAAGACCCTGTCTCTATTAAAAATAGGAAAACTGGGGCAAGAGGATAACTTGAGCCCCAAAGGTTGAGGTTTCTATGAGCTATGGCGACACCATGGTACTCTATCTAGGGAGACTGAGTGAGACTCTGTCTCAAAAATAAATAGGCAGCTCGGCACCTATAACTCAAGCGGCTAAGGCACCAACCACATGTACCGGAGCTGGCAGGTTTAAATCCAACCTGGGCCTGCCAGACAACAATGACAACTACAATCCAAAAATAGCTGGGCTTTGTGGTGGGCACATGTAGTCCCAGCTACTTGGGAGGCTGAGGCAAGGGAATCACTTAAGCCCAAGAGTTTGAGGTTGCTGTGAGCTGTGATGTCACAGCACTCTACACAGGGTGACAGCTTGAGACTCTGTCTCAAAATAAGTAAATAAATAAATAGGCTTGGCAACAGCCATGTACACTGAGGCAGACAAGTTCGAATCCGGCCCAGGCCTGCTAAACAACAATAACAACCACACACACACACACAAAATAGCCAGGTGTTGTGGTGGGCGCCTGTAGTCCCAGCTACTTGGGAGGCTGAGGCAAGAGAATCGCTTAAGCCCAAGAGTTTGAGGTTGCTGTGAGCTGTGATGCCACAATACTCTACTGAGGGCAACATAGTGAGACTCTATCTCAAAACAAAACAAAAATAAATAAATAAATAATAAAATAAAAATTTTTAAAAATCTGTGAGAGAACTGCTGCAATGGAGGCAGCCCAGACGCTTTGGCAGCACCAAGAAGGCCCAACATCGCCAGGCAGGGGACGAGAACGGTACCAGATAACCTTAGGACACCTTCCAGAGCAGCTTCCCAAGTACCTATGATCACAGGCCTCCTGGCTGTCAGCTCCTCCAATCTGGACAATGACTGGCTATGTGCTTGACCACTATGTGCTTCACCTCCTGAAATGGCTCAGTGACCAATAACCTGGTTGCTGTAATCAGCTATCAGCTATGTTGCTGTCATCAGCTATGTCCCTACTCCCCCCACCCCCACCCAATCCCATTGTGCCTGCTTTGCTGAGCAGCTGTGGTGACACCAAAGTCCACAGCCTCCTCAGCCTGGCCTTTGGAGCTAGTCTGAATCTAGACCTGGAAGCCTCAGCGCTCCCTCCTCTTCCAAAGGTACAATCCATGTCCTTTGTCTCTGAGCAGACATTGCCCACCTTTGTTTAAGCTGTCCCCCCTGCCTGGCATGTTCTCCAATCTGAACCTCCTGGCAGAGCCTAGCCCCAGCTCTACCTCTTCCACCCAGATCCCCCTCTGAACTCAGAGAGCATCTACTATATGTCCGACTGCTTCCCTGCTTCCCATGCTAAAGTCTCTAATCCCCACCACAGCTTGTTAGGGAGATATTATTGCCCTGATTCTGCTCAAGACAAGAATAAGCAAAATTCACGCAGCCTAGAGGGCCTGAGCCAGGACTTAGACCCTAGTTTGCCTGTTTCCAAAGTCCAACCTTCTCCCCACAAGTCTTTCTCTTAGGAAGTAGGTCCTGCTGCCTCTATCAGCCTCTCTGCCTGCAGGAGACCTACTAGCCCCTGGGTTACAGAAGTTATGACATACGACATATCCAGCTCTGCCTTGCATGGAACAAGGTGACTGTGGCTTCCCAGGCTGTCCCCATGTCACTTTATCCAAGTAAATTAGGACAATTGGTTTTGGTGTTTCTAATCAGGGGCGAAGTTGGTCTTTGAGGTGAGTTGGTTCTTCACTGGGGAGAGCTATCTGATGTTTTGAAGGATATTCATCACCCCTGGGCTCCAAATGCCAGGATACCCTCAGTTACTGAGAAAACAAACCATGGCACCTCTAGAGGAGGAGGGGCTGGAAAGGACATAACAGGCCCAAGAAAGATTGGCCCATTACACAAACAACCACAGAAGATCAAAGCTTGGACTTGAATAACATGGTCCTAGCTCTACCACAAACTAACTATGGGACCATGAATACACCATACCACAGCCTCTCGGAGGCTCAACTTCCTCATCTGTGCAATGGGGATAATAGTAGTCCATGGAAAGTACACTGTGAGTCCTGGCCCACAGTAATCCATCATTGATAATGTGTTACTCACCTTGACAACTGTAAGGTTTCCCATAAAAATTAACCAAGCAAGACAAAAAAGTCTCTTGTCAGATAATAAATCCTGATTTTTTTTTTTTTTTTAACTACAAAAACCTAGAGTCCAAACTATGAGACAAATGTTCGGTGAAAACTTGTTGTTGAGTTAAGGGTTTACCCTGAGGGACCGAGGGCCCGTCCCCCTTGGCTTTGAAATTGGCAGGGGAAAGAGAAATGACTTCCAGAGCCCACACTGAGACAAATGGTAGGTGTCCCACCCATTACTGCTCTTGGCACAGGATCCAGATCTAAAAGCAAAATCTCATACCCATGGGGAGTTTTATGCAAGAAAAAACCACATCAGACTGGTAGGTAGGTAGATAGCTTGGTGTGAACGCTAGAAGGGGTGACGCTGAGGCCTAGCATTCCTAGGGGGTGACGTTTCCCCTAGCGCTGGGGAAATGACTTACCCAAAGTCAGTCTCAGCACAGCACAGGAGGCTCCCGGTTGGGAGTCCAAAGCTCACCAGTGTTCAGGGAACTGGCAGTGCCATCCAGAACTGGGATGTGGGCCCAGTTAACAGTGACTTCCTCATAACTATTAACTTTCATGTGTCTCTTTGTCGCCCCCACCTGATTGATAAAATCCGAGCCCTTCTCTTCCAGGCTTTGGAGAGTTAGATGTGGAGTTGGGCTTGGCACCTGTGGCTCAAGTGGCTGAGTCACCAGCCACGTACACCTGGGGTTGCGGGTTCAAATCCAGCCTGGGCCCGCCAAACAACAATGATGGCTGCAACCAAAAAATAGCCGGCCGGGTGCCTGTAGTACCAGCTACTTGGGAGGCGGAGGCAGGAGACTCGCTTGAGCCCAGGAGTTGGAGGTTGCTGTGAGCTGTGATACCACAGCACTCTACCCAGGGTGATGCTTGAGGCTCTGTCTGGGAGTGGGGGGAGAAGTCAGCACCTAATGAAGGATAGAAGAATCCCACAGACCAGACCGAAGGCTTCTAACCTGCATTTTCTTCAACTATTCTGGTTACTCCCAACTCCTGAGTGGACTGACTCTGAAGCAGAGTCTGGAGAAGGGACCCATCTCTGCTTGAGTCTTTAGCCCCATCATTTCTCCTTCCAGACATACCTTTAATCAGCCACAGATTAAGTCACTTCCTTGGAGAAGCTCTTCCTGATTCCATTCAGTCTAAGCTAAGTGCCACCTTCTTTGTGGTCCCAAGGCCCTGGGCTTCTGTCCCCAACACAGAAGCAATGGACTGTAAGGACAGAAACTGTGCACTCTTCCAGATCCTCACCAGACCCTCAGCCTCTGACAGCTCACCCAGCACACAGAAGGTCCCCAAGATTAGAGCTGGTGACCCCAGGAAGCCGAAGGAGATCAAGGAGCTCAACCTGTCCCAGGGAGCAGGGGAGTGAAACCTCATGGGAACCTTCTTTGTGTGACTTTCTTAACCTCTCTGCACCTCATTTATTCATTTGTAAAATGAGGCTAATCTGCAAATAAAGTATGTAAACACACGGGAGAACTCAGTGTCCACTATTATGGTTGTGGTTGTTTGCTTTCCAGATTGGGTGTCAAGGTCGGAAAGAGAGGAGTGAGCCTTGGACTCTATCCTGCGTTCTGACCTTCAGTGTTTCCTTCTTTTCACTCTGCCTTCAGGTTGTCTCTTCCATCTGTTCCACTTGTTCAGTCAATAAACAGTTACTGGATGCCTGTTGTGTGCTAGACTCCAGGCTGGGTGTTGTATGACTGACAACAACAACAACAAAAATCTTCTCAATGGGGAGTAGGATAAGCTAGATGGTGAGCATTATTGTAAAATCCTCTAGAGCTCAAATTCCAGCGAATCCACCTCCTGGCTATGATACTGCTAAGTTGCCTTTGTCCCTGAGGTTTTTCTTTTATTAAAAGGAAAAAATAAGACCACATAGCAGGAGAGCTGAAATCAGGCATTGGCTCAAGACAAGACATGTCAAAAATAAGACACAACTTGGGCAGCGCCTATGGCTCAATGGGTAGGGCACCGGCCTCATTCACTGAGGGTGGTGGGTTCAAGCCTGGCCCTGGCCAAATAGCCAGGAGGCATGGCAGGCACCTGTAGTCCCAGGTACTCGGGAGGCTGAGGCAAGAGAATTGCCTAAGCCCAAGAACTGGAGGTTGCTGTGATCTGTGATGCCACTATGGAGGGCTATAAAGTGAAACTCTGTCTCTAAAAAAAAGAAAGGGAAGCTGTGCTTCCTCTAAAAAAAAAAAAAAAAAAAGACACAATCTTATTTTTATTTATCGTTTTGAGAGTTAGGGTCTGGCCCTGTCAACCAGACTGAAGTGCAGTGTGATCGTAGCTCACTGCAGCCTGCAATTCCTGGGCTCAAGGGATACTCCAGTCTCAACTTCCCCAGTAGCTGGGACTACAGGTGCCTGCCACCACGCCTGGCTAATTTTCACATTTTTTTTTTGTAGAGCCAGTATCTCCCTGTCGCCTAGGTTGGCATCAAGCAACCCGAAGCCTCCCAAAGTGCTGGAATTATATTTGTAAGCTACAGTGCCTGGCCCTATTTTTAATAACCAACTTCTGCATATGGTAGTAAATTCTTCTCCCCTTGCCCCAGTACCCAGGACCCTACTTCCCCTATCCGAGGCAACCATAGGTAACTTGCGCATCTTATCAGACAGCTGAGGCGCACAGCCACAGACACCCACACCCTCATGCGTCCTTTCACAAAAATGCCCTGACCAATGCTTATTTTTCTTCCATTTTTTTTAACCGAAGTTATCTTGGAAATCGTGCATATTGAACATTTATCGTTTTAACGTCTGCACGGTATTACTTTTACCATGGCTACCGTTACTATTATCAATCTGGGAACTGCGGGGACCTGGGAGGAACCACGCAGTTGTAGAACTGGAGTCCAGGGAACCGGCTCCGACCTCCGCTCTGCTCAGAATTCGCTGTTGCCTCGGGCTTCATCTTCTCCCTGGTACGCTCGCGAGATGACAGGGGTACAGAGGGGACAAGCCTCAGTGTCCCAGCACAGACCAGCTAGTAGTGCACGCAGGTGACTTTCACCGGCGGCTCGATCACTCGGCACAGCCACTCCGTTATAACAAGCAGCACCAAAAGCATTGAGTACTCTGGCACAACCAAGCTCGGAACCGTTAGCTGGTCCTCCCAGCCTCAGCACCCGATTTCGTGTCAGCCTCGTTCAAGCACCAACTACTCACCTCCACCTCAGCAGCTTCCCGCCTTGTCCCTAAGCACTCTCTGAAGGTTGCAGTTGTCCCTGTCCCTTTAAGGGGGCCAACCCAGAGCTCCCCTACTTCCGCCCCGAAGCAACATGGCGCTGGCGTGGAGGCGAGAGCGGGGCGAAGGCAAGAGAGAGCTCCCCTCATAAAGATGGCGACGTCCTGACCACAGCGGTCGCGCCCGGTGGTGACGTCACTTCCGGGGCGGAGGAGGCTGAGTGGTGCAGTGAGGGACAAACAAAAGGAGGCGCCGGAGGAGCGCTGCGGCCGGCGGCGAGACGGAGTGGCCGGGGTCTGGCGCTGCCCGCTGGGCGGCCGGGCGTGGCAAGCCCAGGTGAGTGGGTGGGGTGGTGAAAGGGATGGCGCTGTCGCCTTTCAGAAACCCACTTGCACACACTCCCAGTCAGCTGCCGGGTCCCAGGCGTTCGGGTTTGCTGGGGCTCTGCTGGTCAGAGCCGACCCCGTGGGGGCCTTTCGTGGCTTCTCTGTTCGGCTTGCCTTCGAGCTCCCTCATTGCCCGGGTCTCCGGGACCCCACCCTCTCCCGGTGCCGCGGCGCGCGAGCCCCCTCCCAGGCACCCCCGAGTTTCCGCCTCGGCTCCCGCATGTCCCCTTGTCATTCCCTGGGTCCCCCGGATCCTCACCCCTCCACACACAGTCTCGCTTTCCTAGAGGTTCCACTTCTTGGTTCTCTCCTTGCCAGTTCTTTTACGTTTTCGAAGGTTCTTCCAGCTGTCTTCTCCTGGGTTTCCGGCCCCCTCCTCTTCCCTTGGACCCCTCTCTGCTCTTGATCTGGAGGGGACAGTGCCCTGACCTGGGGCCAGACTCCTTGGCTACACTCTTGGGGCCTGTTTGGGCTGGGGTTTCTGAGAAGACCCATCCGGCATCTGAAACTCCAGACCCTGCTCCTTTCTGTGCGTCCAGATGGGCCTGAGAGCCAGATCTAGTGGGGTCCGGGCCCAGTCCAGCTATAGGTGAGCTGGCAATCCAGCAAAGTTGGCTTTCGGGATGAAGGAGCATAGCTTGGGATCTTTGAGGGATCACAATGATTCCGCTGTTTTTGCTATCAGCTTTTCCTCCTAGTCTAGACTGGAGTGAACCAAGATGGGTCAGTTCTCAGCTGATGTAATTGTTGCCTTTTTTGGGAAGGAGTGATGAGTTAGGGGTTGTCTGGCAGCCTCCTTCCTATGGGCACTTGGCTGGAGGGGTGAGGTGGCTCCTGTGTGAGCTACACTTCCACTGACTCCTCTTCCCCTGCCTTACCTCAGGAAGCCTTTTGAGGATGAGGTTATGGAGGGAGAGCACTTGGCCAGGTAAAGGGAATTTGGGCCTAAATTGTGGAGGAGGGAGGATTTGGGGGAGCCAAAAGTTCCCAGGGGCCTCTTTCACCTTTTCTAGAGAAGTATTCTTTACTCCTCCAAGCTGCATTCTGCCCTCAGGAGCAGATGCACCTCTAGAAAGACTTAGAAAGGAGAGGAGATGGGCTGATGGTGATACTCCTGTAGGGGGGCTGGTGCAGTGGGAGTTTGTTTGGAGGGCCTGGACAGTGCCACATTGGTATTGCCTCTGTGAAGGTCAGGTTTCCTCTGGTTCATGAGGGGAGAAAAGGACAGTTGACTTGTTCTGGAGGGCTGGCTGCTGTGGAGATGCTGGGGATGAATACCTGGCCTCTGCCTCTGTCTTTGCAGTCTTAGAGCTTCTTTGGGGTGAAAACAAATACCCCTCTACCTTCCAGGGACTGTGGGATACAGAGCAGGGACCCAAGAAATGTTTGTGACCACCCCCCAGAACTTAGGAGAAGTGTGTATTCTTCATCCTTTGCACACACTAGTAGGAAACAGTTGTGTATGCAGATTTTGAGTGGTATTTCTGAACAGTGGGGGCTCCTGAGGATTTTCCCAGTGGGTCAGAACTTGAGGAGGTGGTTGGGCTTTGGGTTGCTGTCTGGCCTGGCCTGCCCCTTTATTGCAAGAATTAGCAGGAAGGAACCAGCCTAGTTCTTTTTTTTTTTGAGACGGAGCCTCAAGCTATCCCCCTGGGTAGAGTGCCATGGCTTCACAGCTCACAGCAACCTCCAACTCCTAGGCTCAAGCGAGTCTCCTGCCTCCGCCTCCCAAGTAGCTGGGACCACAGGCGCCCGCCACAACGCCCAGCCATTTTTTGGTTGCAACCATCATTGTTGTTTGGCGGGCCCGGGCTGGGGATTCGAACCCGCCACCTTTGGTGTATGTGGCTGGCGCCTTAGCCGATGGAGCCGCAGGCACCGGGCCGGAACCAGCCTACTTCTTGACTTCCTTTCCAGAGTGTAGAGGTGATTCCAGGTTGGGCCTCAGACCTCTCAGATTTGAGTGGGATAGATGTGGGGCACTAGAGCCCAGTATACCATCTTTCCATCCCTCGACTCATTCATTCATTTAGCCATCCTTTAGTAAGAGCTTGGGCCAAGAATGATGCTAGGAGAACGTGGTCTTTGGCCTTCTGAGAGTTGCAGTCTGGGAAGAGAGGCAGACAGGAAAACACATAAGTTCTGATATACTTTGGCCCAGAGGAAGGAGGAATTGGCTCTGGGTGAATATGTAGGGGATGGTCAGCTTACGTTTCCTGGAAGAAGACAGACTAGAACAGTCAGCAATAGGGAGTTCAGAGGCCCAAGTTATGGTCCTTGCTCTGCTATGATCAAGTGACTGGACTACCCAGCCTCAGTGGGTGCCCCATCCTCAAGGAGGGTGGGTCAAGAGTAGAGGTTGGTTTAGATGGCCTCTGTACCTGTACAGCTGTGAGTGATTTACTGTCCAGTTGTCACCACCCCTGGGCAATTGACCTGTCTCCCTGTGAGAGTGGAGACCACCTTCTGCTTCCTTCTTCCCAGCGTGGTGCCTGGAACTGAGATGGTCTAACAAATATTCATTAGCGTAAGTGATTGAAAGGCTCCACAGTTCCTCCTAGATCCCTTCCTGTCTCTCTGTCTGCCCTCCTTCCTGGCTAACTACTATGAGTCTTTTGCCCCTCTCCAAAGGTTGTGCCATACTCCCAGTTCCTGGTTGGTTTGGGTGCTTCTTGCTGCCCCTGTTGTAGGTGATCACTCTCATTCTCCACCCCTCCAGCTTGTCTTTTTCAACCTTGTGAAGAGTTCTGAGCAAGGTGCTTGGCTGTAGGTTCTGATATACTTTGGCTGGTGTTATAACAGAAATATTTTGGGGTGTTTACTGAGTGGTAGAGGTGCTGGGTGGGTTCTGTGTTTTGGTTGGAGTCTGAGCAGAGGCTGAGCCCTTGCCCACCCCACTCACCCCACCATAGCTCATCTTTTGCCACTTCCTATCTCCAGCTCTGGACCTAGCCATGCTGAGCCACCTGGCATTCTCTAGATGATACAACCTGTCCCCTACAGGCAAATATGTGCTCATCTCCCTGCCTAGAATGCTCTTTTTCCAACTCCTGCTCTTCCTCAGGAGCCGACTCAGGCAGCTCCTCCAGGAAGCCCCTTGACCATGCCAGTCTGGATCTAATACTCCTCTTGGATTCCCCCCAGCAGAGCCCTGGGCTCTCAAGATTGTAACTGCTTACTTGTCATCTCCTCAGTAGACCAAGTTCTGTGAGGGAGGGACTCTATCTGAATCTCTCTTGTCACCCCAGAGCCCAGACCAGGGCCTGGCACCAAACAGGCTCTCAAAGAACATTGGCAGTACAGCAGGTAACTCTGATGGCCACACACTCGCCTGCTGACAGCAGCTCTCACTTCCTCGTAGGGAGGCAGCGTCCATGGAGCGAAAGGAATGCCAGGACCCTGCCCAGACAGACGTGGGCCGGCCTCAGCACCGACAGCCAACGCACAGATAGCAGAGCCGTCCTGGGGTAAGGACTGGGCCCCTCTCCCTCCAGGCCAGCTGCAGCTCTGGTCAGGTGCCTTCCTCAGCCTGGGGAGCAAAGGGCAGCACCTGCATCTCCACAGTCCTTTGCCCTTCTCACTGTAGGTCCAGCGGGTCCAGGACAGAAGTGTCAGACAACAGAATCATTCTTTTCCTTCTCCTGTGTTACTGGCCAGCTGAGTAATGTCTGCTTGTTATACTCTTTGAATGCCAATGTTGTTTCATTGCAAACCTCTGTTTTTTCTCCCTTGTTCCAGATCTTATCAGTTTGGGTTGCTAATGTTGCCTTGTGACATTTCTCAAAGAAATTTCTGTGGAACACCAGTTTCTTTTTGGTCACAATGGTTAGATAATTCTGGGAAATAGCTACTTCTTGCTGTTCTTGCTGCAGGACTTCTCAGGAGTCTTAAATGTATTGAGGTGAGCATGGTAAGTTGCTGAGAGGGAGCTGGCAGGTCATACTTTCCCACACTTGTTTGATCACATAAACATCTTTGGGGACTGGAGTTCCTTGGCCTATCCTTTGGAGAACAGTTCCCAGAGGCATAAGAGCACACTGATTAGGACCAGAGCTCTGAAGTCAGCCCTAGGTTTGACTCTTGGCAGTCACATGCTTGCTGAGTGACTGTGGGCCAGTCATTATACCTCTCAGAGCCTCCTATCCTCATCTTTTAATAGGAGATAATATTAACACCTTCTCCCTTTAGAGCATTTTGAGGAGTAAGTATATTGATGTACAGAAGGAATTTGGCAGAGTACACATCCCAGAAAGTGGCCCCTAATCACAGCTGATGTGTACAGGCTGCAATATAATTTTCAAAACATGTCTGCATCCTTGCTCTCATTGATCATTTGAGGAAGTTTGGGCAATGGGCATTATCCCCCATTTTATAGATAGGGACACTGAGGCTCAGAGTGAGGAAGCAACTTGCCCAAACTCATCTAGAAGGAAAGCAGGGACTTGGGGCTTGAACCCAGATCCTGAAATTCTTTGTTCTCAGCCTTGAGGTTTCCCTGCCTCTACCTCCCCCATTCAGTTTTTTGTGAAGGAAGGCCTGAGCCTCCCCACCTGGACTTGAAAAGAAATAATTAACTTATTATTATGTGGGTAATTACCAACATAATTGCATATTCATTTTATGTTTTTGTACTGCTTCTGTTTTTCTTTTTTTCAAAAACTGTTCCTGGCTCAGCGCCTGCGGCTCAAGTGGCTAAGGCACCAGCCACATACACCTAAGGTGGCAGGTTCGAATCCAGCCCAGACCCGCCAAACAACAATGACGGCTGCAACCAAAAAATAGCTGGGCATTGTGGCGGGCACCTGTGGTCCCAGCTACTTAGGAGGCTGAGGCAGGAGACTCGCTTGAGCCCAGGAGTTGGAGGTTGCTGTGAGCTGTGAAGTCACGGCACTCTACCCAGGGGGACAGCTTGAGGCTCTGTCTCAAAA
>CAUYQV010053916.1:0-30855 GCA_963574575.1 Galagoides demidoff
TCACAAAGTATTCTCCCAGGCCAATTTCTTCAAATGTTTCCCCTGCACTCTCTCCAAGAATCTTTATAGTTTCATGTCTTAACTTTAAATCTTTTATCCAGTGAGAGTCACTTTTTGTTAATGGTGAATGGTGTGGGTCCAGTTTCAGTCTTCTACAAGTTGCCAGTCAGTTCTCCCAGCACCATTTGTTAAATAGGGAATCTTTCTCCCAATTTATATTTTTGATAGGTTTATCAAAGATCAAATGATAAGTATCGGAGTTCATCTCTTGGTTCTCAATTCTGTTCCATACATCTACCTCTCTCTTTTTTGCCAGTACCATGCTGTTTTGATCACTATTGATTTATACTATAGATTGAAATCTGTTAGGGTGATTCCTTCAGATTTGTTTTTATTTCCGAGTAATGTTTTGGCTATTCGAGTTTTTTCTGGTTCCATTGAAACAAAGTACTATTTTTTCCAGATCTTTAAAGTATGACAGTGGTGCTTTGATAGGAATTGCATTAAATTTGTATATCCCTTTGGGTAGTAGGGACATTTTAACAATGTTGATTCTTCCCAGCCATGAGCATGGTATGTTTTTCCACTTGTTAACATCTTTAGCTATTAGTTTCTCAGAGTTTCATAATTCTTTTTATAGAGAGTTTTCACGTCATTTGTTAGGTAAATTCCCAAGTATTTCATCTTCTTTGGTACTACTGTAAAAGGAATAGAGTTCTTGACTGGAGACTTTACCTCTCTTATGTTTATATGGATGGAGCTGGAACGTATCCTACTTAGGAAAGTATCTCAAGAATGGAGGAAAAAGTATCCAATGTACTCAGTACTATTATGAAACCAATTTATAATCACTCACACTTTCATATGAAGAATAGATCACAACTATGGCCCACAATGAAGTGGGGGATGGGAGAAGAGGGGGCAGGTCAGATGGAGGGAGGGTGGATGGTGGGATCACACCTATGGTGCATATTGCAAGGGTACATGTCAGATCTATTAAGTATAGAGTATAAATGTCTTAACACAATAATTAAGTAAATGAGGTGAGGGATATATTAACCAGTACAATGTAAGTATTCCAAATTATATATGAAATCAGCACACTGTACCCCATAAATGCATTAATGTATATATGATCTACCTCTTTATGATTTAATAAAAGAAAAAAATGAGTTTCTATCAGATTCAAAATGAAATAAAAATGAAATCAATGTATAATCACCTACACATTCTTATGAACGGCAAAACAACTATTGTCCTGAAAGCAGAAGGGAAGAGGAGAGAGAGGGGAGGGGAGGGTGAAACATGGGATGAGAAAGGGTATTTGGGGGGACCTCACCTAATGTGCATGATGCAATGGTACATTTAAAAACTATTAAGAAATGAGTATAATTGTGATGGATGTGTTACTTCAATGTAAGCATTTCACATTGTATATCAAAGCAGTACACTGAACCCCAAAGATGCATCAATGCATGAAGTTATGATTTAATAAAAAATAAAAAATAACAAAAAATAAATGAAAAGCATTATGGTAATGTCAATCATATTAAAATCCATCTAATGCAAAATATTAAGTGAAGCATATGTAGAAAGGAGAAAAATCAGCATGTTATAGCATATTAACAAAATAACAGGTATCTTCATCAATTCTTAGTAAATAAAAAAGTTTGCATTCAAATAAAAGCTACTTTGAGATATGACATTTTATAATGACAAACATGTACACCTCTGAGTCTGCCAGACTTGAATTGGTATCTGGCTTTTCTATTTTCTGCCATGTGACTATGGGTGTGTCATTTAACTCCGTGGGTTTTTATTTCTCCTTTATATGGGAATAAGAAAGATACTGTTTATGTTACACGGTTGATTGTTGGAGTAGAGGTGATAATACTTCAGACGGTTATTACAGTATCTAAGGCATGACAAGTATTCACAAAATTATATATCAATGGATATCAGTGAGTTAATTCCTCAAACTGTCTCGACATATGTAACAGCTCAGTGATAGGAGCCAGTCTGACCCTGTGTGGCACTACCTGGCCATTCTGGTTGATGTTTTTGCTCCTGGTTTTGTGCCTCTCCTCTATTAATGTCTGAATATTTTTTATATCACTCTTGGTCATGCGAGAAGAAGATGATACTGAGTATAAATATGTTAAGTTCTCAAAATTGTATTACAAAAAAAAGAAAATTAAGACATATTTTTGTGAAGTATGACTCTTTGTTCTTGTTTACACTTTGTATCTTTCCTCCTGGACTGTGACAGACCCTGTATAGGTTGGCCACCCTAACTTTATATTCTAATATTTTAGTACATGACTGCTTAAGCCCCTGCTGAAGATTTATAAAATGATTTGCCTGTTCTGTTCTCAAAGTTTCAACATGTCTCTTCACATTGGCTTCAGATTCCTTTTGATGCAATGCTAGTGTTTAATAATTTCCTCTCTATGTGATCTGATGACATCTTTAAGTCTTATGTAGTACTTTCTCCCCCAGATACATCTAGATCTCTTTATCCACCACAAAAATTCTTCTCAAAACATCTCAAAAAAGTTTTTAAGGACACAGAGGGCAATTTTGCATAATTATGCACTGGTTTAATTAGATGTTTTACATACACTATTATATTCTCATTCAAAATACCAATACTACTACCATCATTATGAAAAAAACATCAAGTATTTTTTAAAAACAGTTTCCATTTTATCCTGTTTTAAAAATAGTGCTGTATCTACTTACTGCAGCATATACATTTACATAATAGGTTAGCTCTCGTATGACCCTCATTTAACATGGGATAAAGTACAAATTTAAATAGACCTCTCACAATAAGTCTTTTTGTCTGCATGTGCCTACGTCATTTGTCTATGAAGTCTGATCTCTACCAGACTTCTTTCCCAAATGGGGGAGTTTAGATGCAGTTTAGATGCTTGAAAATCAGTTGGCCTAATAAAATTCTTGGATCCCATTTTCATTTCCTTCCCTGGTGATCTAGTGGTCAGGATTCGGCACTCTCATATTTTCATTTCTTGAGACTCCAGATATATTTATCTCAGCATAATGCATTGTTATCGAAAATGCTGCTAACAATTTGAATCTTGTCATTTGTTGTTTTTTGTTTTGTTTTTAGCCTCATAAATGTGTGATTTGATCTTTTTTATTTGGACATTTAAATAATCTCTTCTTTAAAATCTAATAATTATAATTCACTTTATCTTGGTGTTGGGTGCTTTGGGTCAATGATGTCAGGTAGGAGAATTTTCTAAATGAATTTCTAAATCTTTTTAGCATTTGTTTTTATTTGTTTCATTTTTTTCTTTAAGTGCTACTATTATAAATGTTTTATAATTTTTTATAAACTTACAAACTTGGCATATTCTATTGATATGGACTCTTATTTTCATTTCTTTTATCCTGTTTCAATCCTATTAATTTTAATTCTATCAATATTAATGTCCTATAATTTGTTTTATCCCAAGGATATTTATCCTCATTTCTTTTGGACTTCTTTCTTTTAGCCTTTTTTTAGACATTATGCCTATTTATGCCTCTTTTAGTTTGTTCTTCATTTTTGAACTGATGTTTTGTTTTTATTTAAATTGCTATATTTCACAGTTTGCAAGTTTTCCAAAATGAATTTTAAAAAAGTATTCTGTCAAATCTTGTATTACTTAAAATGTTTTATGTATACGGCATCATATTGTAACAATGCTTATCTACTTTGTCATCTTTTCATTCTGGAATACTTTTCTTATCTATAGCAATGTTGTTCTGCACATCGTTTTGTTAGAATTCCTAAATTATTTCTTTTCTCCAAAATTACAAATTCAGAGTTTGACCCCATTGATTCAAATGCTCTCTAGCTTATTGCAAGGGTGTTTCTTTAATATAATGTGTAACTAGGTTTGATAACTTCTTAGCTGTCCTCCATTTATGTCCACCCTCCGAGGACATAATGAACAAAATAAATAAGTAATTGATTCCACACAAATAGAATCGACTAAAGATTTTTTAAAAAAATTTAAATTTCAAAATTTGATGGCACAAATGTTTTTGGTTAGCTATATTGATTTTGTTACGCTTGAGTCAGGGCCTTAGTGTGGCTATCAGTCAGACAGCGTTCAATGTACCCCCTGAGGTAGGATGTTTGTTTTTCCATTCTTTAGATACTTCACTTAGGGTAATGGTATGCAGTTCCAGCCCCAGGGTTGCAATGGTATTTGCAATGAAAATGCCTTAATTCATTCTTCTTCATGGCTGAGCACTATCGCATAGTGTCCATATACCATATTTTGTTAATTTACTCATGATTTGATGGGTGTTGGACTCATTCATCATATTTGCAACTGTGAATTGTGCTGCAATTAGCATTCAAGTGTAGGTGTCTTTTTGATAAAATGACTCATTTTCGTTTGGGTAAATACTCAGGAGTGGGATTATTGGATCAAATGGTAGGTCTATGTTTAGTTCTTTAAAGAATCTCTATGTGGTTTTTCAGAGCTATTGTACTAATTTTCAGTCTCACTAAGAGTATGTAAACATCCTTTTCTATCTGTCTCCTCACTAACATCTATTTATTTATTTATATTTTCAGAAAATCTATTCTAACTGGGCTAACATGGTTTCTCATTGTGGATTTAATTTGCATTTTCCTGATAATTAGTGGGGTTGAGTATTTTTTCATATGTTTATTGGTCATCTGCCCATCTTCTTTTGAAAAGTTTCTGTTCATGTCTTTTGCCTGCTTTTTAATGGGGTTGTTTATTTTTTCCTTCCTGATTTGCTTGAGTCCTTTGTATGTTCTCATTTTTAGCCCCTGATTGTATGTATAGCTGATGAATATTTTCTACCACTCTGCAGGTTGTCTGTTTGCTTTGTTGATTGTTTCCATAGCTGTGCATGAGATTTTCAATTTAATCGAATCCCATCTATTTGTGTTTCTTGTTGTTGTGATTGCCATTGGGGTCTCCTTCATAGATTCTTTGCCTACACTAATACCTAGAAGAGTCATTCCAATATTTTCTCATAAAATTCATATGATTTCTTGTCACATCTTTAAGTCTGTTATCCATCTTGAATTGATCTTTGCAGGTAGTGAGCGATAGTGATCCTGTTTCATTCTTCTGCTGTGGCTATTCTATTTTCCTAGCATCACTTACTGAAAAGGGATTCTTTTCCTAAGTGTATATTGTCTGCTTTGTCAAAGAGTAGTTGGCTGTATGTGGGTGATTTTATATCTGGGTTCTCTGTTCTCTTCCATCAGAGCAACAAGTCTCTGTTTTTATTCTAGTGTCGTGCTATGTTGGTTATCATAGCCATGTAGTACAGTTTGAAGTCTGATATTGCGATACGTCCAGATTTGTTCTTTTTGTTTTTGATTCCTTTGGATAGTGAGGCTCTTCTCTATTTTCAAACCAAGTATAGAATTATTTTTTTCGAGATCTGTGAAGTATGACATTGGTATTTTCATAGGAACTGCATTCAATCTGTAATTAACCTTGGAAAGCATTCCCACTAAGATTTGAAATGAGACAAGTGTCACCACTTCTATTCAGCATAGTGGTGGAGCAATCAGGCATGAGAAAGAGATAAAGGTATCCAAATCAGTAAAAAGAATGTCAAACTATAGGTTTCTGCTGATGATATGATCTTATATCTAGAAAACCCCAAAGACTCCACAGAGTGATTCCTGGAGTTGATAAATTCAGTAAAGTCTCTGGTTACAAAATCAATGTACACCAATCAGTAGCAATCCTAAATATCAATAACAGTCAAAGACTCAATGCCATTTACTATAACTACAAAGGAAATAAAACATCCAAGAATGTACTTAACCAAAACAGTGAAAGATCTCTGTAAACAGAACTATGAAATAGCAAAGAAAGAAATTGCAGATAATATAAACAAATAGAAAAACATATGATCATGGATTGGTGGAATCAACATTGTAAAAATGTTGACCTTTCAGATTTTATAGAGTGGATGAAAAGAGTATGTGCATCCTTTAGGAAATTGCTTTAAATTATTTACATAATAGTATCTCTATATAATATCTCAGGTATTTGTAAGTAAAGTAACTATTGAAAGGGCAGAAAGAGTAATGAGACTTTTCTTTATGGAGTTAGTGATCTCTGCATATCTCTATCTAAAGAGGATGTTTGTTCATCATCCATGTAAAAAAATGAGGACAAAAAACTATTATGTTGCCTGGGTGTGGTGGTTCATGCTGTCATCCTGGCACTCTGGGGGCTGAGGCAGGAGAATCCCTTGAGCTCAAGAGTTTTGAGACCAGACTGAGCAAGAGCAAGACCCAGTCTTTACTAAAAATAGAAAAATTAGCCAGAGGTTGTGCAGGTGCCTATAGTCCCAGCTCCTTGGGAAGCTGAGGCAGGAGGATTGCTTGAACCCAGGAGTTGGAGGTTGCTGTGAGCTCTTCTAACACCATGGCACTCTAGCTTGGGGTAACAGAATGACACTCTCAAAAAACAAAGAAATAAATAAACAAAATTCCTGTGCTTTTCCTGAAGGCAATTCTGTCTAATATACTGCTCTCTTCATTATTATTAATTCTGATCTCATTACTATTATAAATTAAATTAAAAAGACAAATTCTTTCTGAATTCCATTGCTGTGCTAATATTTTATACATGAAAGAGAAAATGTAGACAATTGGAAATTTCTTAATTTAAGTAAACAGAGGAGACAATGATTATATACAAATTAGGGTTGTGTTCCCTACAATAATATTTTATATCTTTTTGTTACAAGCACATCACTGACTTGTAGGTTTAATTATAACATCAAAATAGATACACGTACATTTAGGTTAATATTCATTCATCAAAAATAATATATCTTCTCCCTTTTTCATATTATATTATGAGAACATTTTACTGATCTTTGTGTATTGGTTGTAGTCACATATGCAAGCATGCACCTTTTTATAGATATAGAACAGCATACACAGGTGTTGCTCTGAATATCTGTACAAGGGAAGGAATGCTTATGTTTTCTTCATTAGTTATTTCAAATTTTCAAATAAAGTGTCTATAAAGTATTTGGCACTTCATACATAGTCATCAAATGGTTTTGATATATCATCTCCTCTCCAGTAAACTCTTTTTTTTGAAAAAAATTAAATGTACTGTTTGCTGTAGCAATAGTATTGTGATTAATTTGTGATTTGGAGGCTTGGAAAAATATCTTTATAGAGAAGCCTAATATATATTGGAAAATAATTCATTTACATAAGATTTTCACTAAAAATCTATATTACATTTAACATTTACAAACTAAAACACTTATTTCCTTAAGGGTTTATAGTAAGTACTAAATGGGGGATTATGATTCTTTTTCATACCATTAAAGACCCTTGTAACTAATTACCCTGTCTCTGATGATGTCCTGAACTTTGAACATGTATTTCTTCTTATATTGAGAAATTGGTGGTAAGAATGAAATTATTTTCTACACTACAAAATAATATCTATTTATTTTTCAGTAAATACAGAGAATACCCAAAGATGTATACATATTTTAAGAAAAAAAAAAACTACCTTAAAATTGTAACTAATTACCCTGTCTCTGATGATGTCCAGAACTTTGAACATATATTTCTTCTTAGATTGAGAAATTGGTAGTAAGAATAAAATTATTTTCTACACTACAAAATAATATCTATTTATTTTTCAGCAAATACAGAGAATACCCAAAGATGTATACATATTTAAAAAAAAACTACCTTAAAATTGTAATACTCAAGTTACTTTCAACTTCTGCAATTATAAGAAATTCAAGATTTAATATACAAGATAACAAATGTTATTGGTAAATATTGATTATTACAATTTTAATACCTTTTTCTTTTCTTAAATTGTATAAACATTTTTGGGCACCTTCTGTAGGTTTCTGCATTATTGTCCAGGGTATCATCAGACTATGTTTGTGGCTTAAAATCCATCTATAAGTACATGGTAGGGCTAAAATTTTCACAATGGGCAAAGTGCAATAACTCCCAGCCTGAAAAGAACCCTACATTTCCCCTTTCCTGTGAGGTAGTGAGGTAGTTTTTCATTATCACCAGACAATATCTGAGGCCCCTTTTGCTTTTAACATATCAATGAAGAATTAAATAGCTCAGGATTGCAAAATCTGCTTCTGATATAGATCTTTTACCTGGAAATCCAATCAGATCAAATGCTGGAGGAATTATGAACAAGAATGTTCTTATCTAAAAGGTAACTAATTCTACTTCAGCTTTGTAATGGAACCTCATTTCTCTGTTCATTTCCAAAAAATCATCAACTTATCAGTCACATCAAACTGCCTATATTTGTCATTTTCCCAGTTATTCCTACATTTTGTAATTTTATCAAAATCTGCCAATGTCAGCTGTCCGAAAACCCGTAATTTAAGTATTAACCAATGGTGGTTTGGTGTTATTAAAAAAAAACCCCAAAACCTCTATTTATCTATCTAAGCACAGAAGAATGAAAATTCTTTTTCTAATATAAAAGTTTCTAGAGAATATGGGATCTCTTGGGCCCTCCTTCACTATAACTCTAACTCCTTGTTATTTGTTTAAATAAAGCTTTAACACTGTAATCCCAGCACTTTGGGAGGCCAAATGGGACAATTGCTTAAGGCCAGGAGTTTGAGCCAACCTAGGTTACATAGTGAGAGCTCATCTTTAGAAAAAATAAAAAACTATCTGGGGGTAGTGGTAGGACTGGTAGTCGTAGCTACTTATGGCAGTTGGTGGTGGTGGGGTGGTGTGCTGAGGCAGGAGGATTGCTTGAGTCCAGGATCTCTCCACAGCACTCCAGCCTGAGCAACACAGCAAAATCCTACCAAAAAAAGGGAAGGGAAGGGAAGGGAAGGGAAAACTAGCTGGGCATGTCTGTAGTCTAGCTACTTGACAGGCTGAGGCAGGAGGATCATTCTGCCTAAGCGTTTGATGATTCTATGAGCTATGGTTGGGTCTCTGAGCTTAACCAAAGAGTGAGGCCCTGTTTCTACCTAAAAAGAAGGATGAATAAAAGAGAAAGTAAAGAGAACCTCGGTCTTTCAAAAAAAATGTGTGTATGATTAAGGGGAAAAAATTTAAAAAATTGTACTTTGATTTATTTTCATAAATTACTAATTAAATTGTCCTTTGACTCTCTTTTCAGTTCAGAACTGAAAATTTATGAAGTTGCCTGTAGGGGTAATTTGCTTATAAATTCCTGTTTTCATTATTTTTTTTTCTTATTTATCTTCAATAATAGCTTATATCGTCAGATATGTTATCTAATATGCTTTTTTTGCATTTACTTTCCCTGTCCTTCCCTGTGGCTATGGAAACATGCATTCTTTTATCTGAAGTTACACATGAAAAATAACATCATGGTTTATGATGTGACACACTCAAGGGACCACTGTTGCTTCCTCTGTGGCTAATTTTAGGAGAAATACCCATTGAAATCCACGAGGTTTATCCATTTCTTTCAGGAAGCAATACATCCTCAGCTCCAGGAGAGAGGCTCAATACTATGCATTTACTCATGTCTGCATCTTCCTACCTTTGACATGCAAGAAAGATACTCCTAAAACTGTGCTTTGACCCACTAATATTTACAGTAACTGGGCAGGAACTGACACACCTCTGCCTCTAGGGGGCACTGTTACTCAGGGCCCAGTGGCAGGAAGGAAATACGTTCTAATGTCCACTGTGGTAGTTTATATTGCTATTTATTAATACTCATTTCTCTACTCTAGGAAAGGCTTTTATTTCCCTTCCCCTACTGTCAGGCTTGATCACATCCCTACCTTTGGGCAATGAAGTATAACTACCAGTTCCTAGGAGAGGTTGTAAGAGCAGGCTGCACTTTCCAGACGCATTTTCTCTTTCTTTCTGCCTTACTGATCCCAGTGCTCTAGCTAGAGAAATGTCGCAGATCGAGATAGTGCTCTAGATAGAATCAGTGTGGGTCAGAACGAGGGTAACCACAAGGATCTACTTCCTTGTAGGCTCCAAGGCCCTGATAACTGACAGTGGGCATGCAGTTTGAGTGAGAAATGAGTTTTTACTGTCACAGGACCCTAAGATGTTTGTCTGTGTGTTTTCTGTAGACGTGGTTTATAGTGAACTCCTATCAGACAAGATATTTTTGCTTCCTGGTGCACAATTTACCAACCAAAGTATTTCTATATTCTCTAGAACCCTGCCATCATTTCAGCTGTATCTTAGTTTGTATAAAATTCTGGTTTTCTATTGGACTAAAGCCTTTTGTTTGCTCGTTTTTGTTTTCTCCACTCACTCCCAATGTGATAGCATATATTTCAGAATTCCTTCTGTTGTGACATTTGTGGCAGCAGGTGAGGCTCCTTGCTTTTCATTGCTCTCATCCCCAATTAGGTAATGAGTGGATTAACCTGTGAATCATACATCTCTCTGGCGTTTACGAACCATTGGTGCTATGGTCAGTTTTCCAAAGTATGTGTGGTGCAATTGAAAACAGCATCTGAATCCCTTCATTACGCAGGGAGACTACTCGGGGTTCTTCCCCCATTTTGCAGGACATCTTCAGCCTGTCTTGGAGATATTATTTCAGTTCAATAATGGAATAATTCTGCATGCGCCCCACAGATGTCATAGAGATCATGAAATGCTCAATTCAAAAAGTAACCAAATTGAACCTGATGTTTAATTTCTGGACTCACTAAAATCCAGTAGAAATTGCAGTCACTATTTAAAATGTAAAAATGTTAAGGACATTTTAAAATATTTTGGCGGCTATTCTAATTTTCAAGCCACATAATGAGAAATTTTAGAAAATTTTAAAGTCATATTCCTTTCAGCCTGTACTTTGACTCAATTTTCCTGAGAAATTCTAGTTGAGGACCACTTCTACACTGAAAACTGTGGCCGTGGAGCACCTGGTTATCCAATTCAGGAAACCCCCTTCAGGCAGTATAGAGTGATTGGTTATGAAGAGCTTAAAGAAGTTTGTCCGGGTGGGTGATGTGCCATGGTCAGATGACAAATAACCATATTGGCCACCTGACTTCATCCTAAAATTTGTATGTGTGGAGAAAAGTGTCAAGAAAAGTAGTTGTCATGTGAAAATGGTCCTGTTTGATGATTCTCAGTTTACCTTTCAGGCCTTCATGCAGCTGTGGTTGAGGCCAGACTTGATGGCCTGTAGTAGGCTTGGAGAGGTTGCCATTCTGAAAGAACAGAAAGCAGATAATGGCATTCTCCCAGAAACAGAATGGGCTTACTTACCTGCAAGGATCTGAAGAGATGAGTAACAGACTAAGGTATTCCTAGGATGGTAGTAGGAACCATAGCAGGCAGCCAGCGAAAATATTAGTTGATTTATAAAACCAAAAGATCAAGAGTTAGTGAGCAAAATATGGATGTCTTCTGCTGTGATGGAAACTCACACTGACTGAGACAGTTTCCAGATTTGACTTTCAACTATGGAGCTCATTGGCCCTGGAAGAGGAGCCCCAGGTACCTTCAGTGCTGCAAGTAGCCAGTGTAAATTTTAACAAAGTTTTTCCATGAAAGAACGTAAAACTTTAATCAAAGTTACCACAGATGAGAAAGAGGAAGCCTAGAACTTTTGAAAGCTTTGAGGTTTGGTTGACATAAAACATCTTCATCAGCACTCCCCCTTAGTGTGGGGCCCTAACTGGTCCAGATGACCAATGGCACCTCCACACAAGTTCTTTGTGTGTCTTATGGTTCTGAAGATCAAATATGCTATTATATTTTTAGGCCATAAATGAACCATTGAAGTGAAATTAAGTGCCTGAAAGAACCTCAGAATTATTTCCTGGCCCATGGAATAGGAGTATTAGGCTGCGAAAAGCCAGAAAGAAGTCACTGAGACTTCTGCTCTTACCTCGAGGACATATGACATTGGATGCAGTGTCATGCCCCATGTGGAGTGGCAAAAGTTATTTTTTTCAAAGGATGTAGTTTATTGGTCTCCATCACATTTGTTTAATTTGCCAGTACGACCACTGCACACACACACACACCCCTAGGGATAATGCCAGAAGACAGTGGATGGGCTGAACATAATGAGGGGTAGTCCCAAAGTAAAGTTTTATAAAATATGTTTTAAATATTGTTCATAGAATGCTATTTAAACACCACGTGAACTGTGTACTGGATCAAAACCAGTACAAATTCACTGCATTGCCACAGAGCTATGATAACTTATACATTTAAAAATAGATCTAGAGGAAATATGGTCACTCACTATTCCTTAGGTCAGATCAGTCAGTTGCACAGGTATTGATGAACCAACCACTTGATGAATAGGAAAAATGAAGTATTTTCACTTCCCTGGTAAAATCCATGTGCAACACTATGTAGAAAACAAACCCTGAAATGAATCAGGAGGGACATGTCACAGCAATGAAATTTTAAGGGCTCCAATGGTCTAGAGATGCCAGGCCAACAGAAGGACTAATTATTCCATTTTATGTCTCCTACCACTAACAAAATGAACAGCCCTTTGTAGGTCTTTTTGGAAGTTTGAAGCAGGGCATAGTTCTTTTTGGAATACAGCTTTAACCCATTTAGTGAATCATTCAAAAGCTGCCAATTTTCAGTGGGCCCAGAGTAAGATGGCTTTGCAGCGGGTCCAGGCTCTGGTACAAGCTGTCCTTCAGCTCAGGTCATTTGATCAGGTAGACCCAAAGATGCTGGAGATAAATGAGGGTGCTGTGTAGTTTCTGGAAACAATAGGAAAATCCCTATCGAAGATTCCTACATTTCTGAAGGAAGTTTGCAATTTTGTGGCAGAAAATCATTGTTTTTAAAGCAGCCACCTGTACACTCTTGGGGACCAGTAGAGACTGAGCCCTGATCATGGGACACTGGGTGACTATGGGATAGAGCTGACCCTTACGAAGATGGTGTGAACACGCGCCAAATCAGCAGCGATCTGTTACCATGGGAATGGTTTATTTGCAATTCAATCCAATCAAATGGAAATGATGCAAATAATCATGTGTGTCTTTGCCATCTCTGTGGGTTGCAGTGACCCGTCTCCCGAAGCTCCTACCTTTTGTATCATGGGTGTTTGGGAACTGATTCTTTATGACTAGTTGGTGTAGAGGAAGAATCTTAGAACTGAATAAAAAACGGGTGGGTGGTTGGTTTGAACAAAAGTAATGGACTTTTGTTGCGTTACAACCCAAATTAGGGGTGGCTTTGAAAGTCAGGAGTGAGTGGAAACCTTTTCATTGATCGGTTTTAATGCACACTGACTCTGGACATTAATTGACCAGTGGACACTGACTCTGAGTGGAGAAAAAGTAGTTAATACTGGGTAGATAAGGATTTGGGGGCAATGAAACATGCCTTGGAAGGATAATGATGGTCTGAGAGGGTGCAATAGTAGAAGGTAAGATTCAAGAAATTGGGTGGGGGGCAGATAGATTTGTAGAAGAATCTCTGGTAATGGGAACAAAGGAAACATATCATGTATATCGTATTAACTCAGCAACTGACTGGTCACCAGCAGAGACCAATACCAAGCCCGTGATCCAGATCTGTTTGTCCTGTTATGTGCCATACTCCTCAGATGTTAAAGTCCTCAGAGAACTTTGAAGTGGCCTCTTAAACATGTACGTAGGGTTCCAAAGCTGGGATGAGAGCCGTAGAGGGCTGGCGAGTACTTCCTGATGTGGTATATACATCGAACTAACCGCTGTTGTATTATGATGTTATGTCTCAGAAGTTTAAAATATGAGTTTGCGAACCAAAAAGAGAAAGTCAAATTAGCTTCTCTCACCGTTATCCCCAAGGACATTTCAGAGAAATTTGTGTTTTTAGCCTCCTACACTGTTTTGGTTCGATTGGATTAGATCTCCTAGTCCTAAGAGTGGAAAGACTCTATAAGCACACAGTACAATTTCCACAGCTTCTGAATTGATCATGACAGCTGCTCGTTTTGAGTTCCTCAAGAAAGGAATAGTGGGATTGATGTGGGACAGGAGTGGATCTGGGTTGGGCAGGGCACTGACTGTGCCATTGCTGCCCAGCCTGCATCCCCAAAGTCTATTCTGGATTCCACAGAAGCTACAGTGGATTTCTGAACCTGCCTGCATTTCTGTGTCTTCCTGCTTCAGGACCTAAGAGGATGCTTAGGAAGCCTAACAATCATAGGCAGAAGTGTGAAATTCTTGAAATAAAATAAAAAATAACATAGTGAATTGCAACATAAAGTTGTAATTTTGTTTTAAAAGCTTGACAAATTTTCTCTTAGATTAAAATTAAAAGACTGACATGAATGGTGAATTCCAAAATAAATGTATTAGACTATAGGATTTCCTGAAATGTTATATTTTTGAAAGCATTACACACATCTTAACGTGTAAGATTATTTTTAAATTTATTAAGTACTTATTTGGTTCACTTCTTCACTTCTATATTTAACATTCCCCAGGATAATTAAATGCATTTTCTAAACTAAAATAGCAGTGAAGTATCTCAGGCCAATTGAGGGTCCTGTTTTGACACTTCAGAAGAACCAGAGATTTGAGTAACTCTCAAAGCTTGTCCACCAGGGAAGAGAATCTGAGTGCTAAGTTCCTCCAGGTTAATTACGTATGAGTCATGGTTCGGGACACCAGGCACCCTTGACAGTGGACTAGTTTAACAGTCTTTTCTACATTCTTGACCTCCCCTTGCCCTGTGGTATAGAGATTTCTTGATGTCCCAGCTGTGTCTTTTCATTGCTTGAGACTTCGGCTGTGTGTTCTGTACTCTGTGATTTGTGACTAATTGGCTGGCACCCTGGTTCTCACTTTCAGAAAATGTCTCCTTTTATCTTGGCCAAACGGTGTCATGTTGATACAGTCCCTGTCACATGTAAGTCATAGGCAATTCAGGAAGGCTCTTTCTGCTCTCCCCCACATATTTGTATGTCAATGTTCCTATGCAATTGTCAAAGCCTGTTACAGAGGTTTTAAATCTCATACTGATTTTATACATCTTTCCTTCTCGTTACTTGTATTTGATCCACTATAAGACTGCATAATAAATCTCTTAAAACCTCCAGGATTCACCCACCTCTGTCTCTCACCTTGTCATATCATCTTGTCTGAGCTACCATGATCTCTCACAAGTCTCCTAAATAACCTGCCTTCCTGTGCCCATTCTTTTCTCTAACCACTCACTCATGGCCAGATGCCATGTTTGAAATATAAACACAGTTGTGTCCGTTCTCCTTCCCTCCCACCACATCCCTACACTCTCAAGCCATTGTATGGGCTTCACACAGTGCGTTGTCCTGGTGCTCCCAGGGCCTGGTGCTGTCCACAGAGCTTCGCTTCTGGCTTCTGCTTGTAATGCCTCTCCCCACACTCCACCTGCAAATAACTGCCAGTTATCCAACAGTTCTCTGCTGCTTGTCATACACACAAGCAAGCCTTGTCTGTTACACCTACATATGCCACCATAGAACCTTGGCTTTTTTATTTTATTTTATTTCTTTATGATTGTTTGCCTCTTTCAGTTCCACATGGTCAGGGGCTGGGTTCACCTTTGAAACCCAGCACTTCTGTTGAATAAATCAATGGCTTACTAAGTTCCATGTTAGAATGGTGGGTACTCATGCTCTCATTGCCACACTTCATGCTAGCACTGAAAGCAAGCCCAAGGAATTTTCTTTCATCCTTTTTTGCCCCCCACTTACCAGGGAGTAATAAGGTAGGTTTGCAGGGTACAGGACAGAGTACAGGTCTTTGGAAACTGAAACAGGGCTCAAGGGTTTGGGAGGGTACAAAGGGCTGGAATAAGGACATAAAATTTAGTGAATAAAGAAACATGATGGAATATGACCGAGACCTCAGGATGGCAGCTATGCCGTGAAGGAAAGAAGGAAATTTGATGGAACTTAGTCTCGTTTTTTCCTCTCCTTAATCTTAACACTGTTCTATTCTCAACAATGAGTTGTTAACTCCTCTAAGGGATCATGAAAACTGGGCAGAGGAGCTGGTCTGTACTGAGGACATGAATCCTGTTTATGACATCGATTCTACGGGAACATGCATTTCAGAACTCAAATTGGATAAATTGAATAAACAAGAACTCCTGGGCCACCACTCACCGGCAACCTGAGGACTGCACATATATATCAAAGCCAGGCAACTTGACAATGGTTTTCAGCATTATATCTCAAAAACATCTGTCTTTCATGAATGAGCAGAGAAAATATATTCTTTTTAAAGGAGAGGCATTTTCAAATAGTACTTTATATACATTACAGAAAGTGGCTGGATTTACTCCAGATAAATTATTCATCACTTTTCCTGGGCAAAGTTAAGATTTTAAAGTAATGGCTAAGTTTTTGCTTCATCTCCATAATGTAACTTTTAAAATATTTCCAGGTATACTTTTAAAAACATTTATTTTAGCATCTATGAGTCAGCAATAACAGCTACTCCGATAATTATTGAGCTACTTAAGCACATTTTTGTTTCACAAGTCATCCCATTCTTTTGCAATTTCAAGTCTACTGTCACAAGCGTCCTCAAACTATGGTCCATGGGCCACATGCGGCCAGCCTAGAACATTTGTCCGGCCCGCCGGGTGTTTTTGCCGCAGCTGCCTGTCCTGCTTAGCCGCTGACTCATGCCGGGGCCCATAGTCTGGCCCTCCAACGGTCTGAGGGACAGTGAACTGGCCCCCTGTTTAAAAAGTTTGAGGACCCTTGGTCTAGGAGCAAATATGTAATTTAAAATATGTTACCTACATAGAACCTGAATTTTCTCAGCTCTCAGTCGTCTGTGTTTTAACATTTCAAATTTAACATGAAACCTGTGGGCATTTATTTGCACCTGACCGTGGAGGCCTTTAGACTCTTGTATATTTCCCCTCAAATATTTCTTTATTCTTCTTACTCAAGGATTTCTTTGGCGGCCTCAGGAGCTGTTCCCCTTTACTTTTATAAGGATGCTTATCCTGCCTTACTGGGAGGTGGCATTCTCCTGGTGCCCTGTTAGTTCTCTGTCCTTAGCAGGCACTGCTGTGAACTGCTGGGCAAAGCCAGGGCCCTCTGAGTGTTTTCATCTCTCTCAGCATCTCTGATGAACCATCAGGCACTGTTGATGCTACTGCAGAAGTGTGGATGTTGACAGGGGAGGCCCCGTTCCCTTGAGGACTGTGATCTCTGCCCCAGCTGCTACTGTTGTTCCTCCTTGGATTCCCAGAAATGCCTGAGGTAGTGGTGCTTCCCACACTGCTTAATAAACTGCTAGTCACTTGACCACATGTCTTTCTTTGCAGTGATACAATCTCTTGGGTAGAGAGATTCATTCACCTGACATGCTTATTTGACTTTGTCTTGCAGAGTTTTTAGATGAATTTGTTTCTCCTGTATTTATTTTATTTTGCAATCAGCCCTCATTATCCCTGGGGGATTTGTTTCAGGACGTCTAGAAAATACCAAAATGCATGCATGTTTTTATATAAATTGGAGGAGGGTCTTTCTTACATAAGATAATGTAGTATTTGCATATAACCTAAGAGATTTTCCTATATAATTTAAATCATCTCTAGACTACTAATAATGCCTTATATAATGTAAATGCTATATGAAAGGCTGTTATATTGTTTAGGGAGTAATGACAAGAAAAAAGAACTATCTGCACGTGTTCAGTACAAAGGCAAACATTCTTCTTTTTCTCAAATATTTTGATCTGCAGTTAGTTGAATTCATGGATGCATAACATGTGAATACAGAAAGCTGGCTTCACTTTATTTATCATCTACTTATTTTCTGTAGTTCTCAAACATGAATCCATTAGAAATTACGCTATGATGTAAATTTTGTCTTTTTGTTGCAGTTTTTTTTTCTTTTTGGCTGGGGCCAGGTTTGAAACCACCACCTCCGGTATATGGGGCTGGCACCCTACCCTTTAAGCCACAGGTGCCACCCAAATTTTGTCTTTTCTGAATAGCAATGTT
This sequence comes from Galagoides demidoff, assembly GCA_963574575.1. Taxonomy (NCBI): domain Eukaryota; kingdom Metazoa; phylum Chordata; class Mammalia; order Primates; family Galagidae; genus Galagoides; species Galagoides demidoff. Next base: position 17,978 of record CAUYQV010053916.1, read on the forward strand.
TGCTCTGATTATGCTCTTAATGCAAAAACAAGCAAACAAAAAAAACCCCTTTGCTCTTAGCAGATCGTAACATATGTTAGAATTTTACTTTGAATCAATCAATGCATTCCTTTAAGTACAATTCTCATCAATTTGCAACAAGACTAAATTTTATAAAGTTCTCTCACTTCCAAATTCTGGTGACAAGAGTATTGAACTGAGATGTCCTCTTCCAAAAAGATCGTATTGATGTTGCTTAAAAACAAAGGCATGAAGTAATATAATATGGAACACACCACACAAATATAAACAGTTGAATAGATAGATAAATAAATGAAATCAAAAGCTTCTTCTTTGTGAAGTATCCCAAGAATAGAAAAGCAAGTATCCAAGGTCCTCAGTACCAATATGAAACTAATAGAAAAACAACTACAGGTGCACAAGAAAGAAAAATACAAGTATATTCAAGAGGCGGGAGGTGTGGAGGGGAGGGGGGAGGGGGAAGGATAAACAAAGCTCTCACCTGGTATGCACAATGTAAGGGTATACAGCACACCTGGATGAAGGGCTCAGCCACAACTTGAAGTTTACCTTAGAAATGCAAACAATGTAACTTAATCATTTGTATCCCATATTAATCTGAAATGATAATGCAATATATTTTCTATAAATATTCCTAAAAAGAAATGAAGACCACATTGTCTACTGTACATGTGCCACCATTGATGGCCCTGACTCACTTGAAATTACTAGACAAATAACACGTTATATAAATTATGAAATATAATAAATGCAACAAATGCAATGCATCCATCGATTGCTATATCCATAATCGGCATTTTATGGCATATAAATTTCCAAAAAATAAAAAATAAAATTGCCATAGTTAATGAAAAATAGATTAAAAGATCCTTTATAAACTACAGATAAAAATATGGAAAAAATAACCTAAGATCCATTCTGATAGCACTGGCAAAAATCTCATCAACTAAAACTCTTTTAGCAATGCAATGACTTAGGATGCTAAGTACTTGGATTTAGATCAGATTTCATAGCAAAAGGGCATATTGCTCTGCAAAACTGCCCTCATCTCACAACATGCTCAGGTATCCTGGGTGCCCACACTTCTGGTCAGTTGGTTACACATTTGTGAGTTCCCAGTGCCCTCTGGAGTTCAGTAATTTCCTAGTGTAAATCCCTGAGCTCACTAACAACATTGTACTTATGAAGTTTTACTACAGAAAAAAAGTACAGATACATATATAATAATGACTTTGTTTTATATTAGGACCCTTTTGAAGAGCAATCTCTACAAAGCAGTAATAACATAAACAGGAGTGTGGGGACAGTCAAGAGCAGAGTGCTCTCTGTTTGATATTCCATACTCCATCCACCTAAGTGAAATGTCGAAAGCAAGCTATTAACAGAAAAAGCATCAATACCCATAAAATTCTGGGTTTTTTAAATCCACATAAAATCTATCACTTCTCCCTGACAGAGATCCAAATATTGTGAAAATGCGAAGATCCCATCTCAGTAAAATCAAGTAGTACTTGATAAATGATGACTGGTTAATGAGAATTTTACTGAGAATTGTATATATCAAACTTTAAATCTAAGAAGTGAATTAAAACATCACTCAAGTAGATAGGTAATGAGGCCTAGGAAAATCCACATTCCCTTTCAGCTGAAACACTGATTCTGGGCAGATTGCCTCCAAGTATGTGGTTTATGGAAAAACTGCTGCAGAAATAGGACTAGCATGTCATCCTGAAGACAGAATGTATTCCGTGGAAAAACTTAAGTCTGAAAAAGACCTGTACAGGAGCAAAAAGAAAATGACTTTAATAAAAATAACCTAAACTTAAAAGTATAATGAAAGCTCAAGATTACATGTGAAGATAAAATAATAATAGGGTTATAAAAGGAAAAATTGAATAAACAATACAATTGTCAAAAGAAAATGTATTTTGATATTGCCAAAAAGAAACTTAAGAAAATAGAAAGAAGTCACTACACTTCTTCACAAAAATAAATGTAAAGTTGAATGCACAAAGAATTGTCCTATGAACATTCAAAATTACAATAATAAAGGAAAAAAAACTACAATCTCTAAGCTCTCAAAAAAACAAAACATTCAATGAATACATTAAAATAAAATTGGAGTAGTCTATTCAGATGTTATGAAAAAAAATCGTTGCAGGCATTTAGGTAGCGAAATTTTAGTCAGAGAATTTTATGTTAAAATACTTTTTATATTATGTAAATAACGTGTTCAGATACTTAATAACACAAAGTTTTATCATAAATGCCTTAATTAAAAAAAAATCAGGTATACATAAGCATACACACCCACCCACACACACCAGTTGACTGAGAATTGGACTGAAATTTACACTGTAAGATTGGTGGGATCATGGCAGTAAAAAAAAACAAACTAAACTAAACAAAATGTGATTAATGGTGAGTTGAATAGCCATAATAATACCAAATATATTTTTACAACTAAATGTGAATATCAAAATAATCTTTGAAACAAAAATCTGAAATATAACTTGTGAGAGTGTGATAACCATCTTTGCTCTAAATTTTAGATTTTTTTTTTTTTTGAGGCAGAGCTTCAAGCTGTCCCCCTGGGTAGAGTGCTGTGGCATCACAGCTCACAGCAACCTCCAACTCTTGGGCTCAAGCGAGTCTCCTGCCTCAGCCTCCCAAGTAGCTGGGACCACAGGCACCTGCCACAATGCCTGGCTATTTTTTTTTGGTTGCAGCCATCATTGTTGTTTGGTGGGCCAGGGCTGGATTTGAACCCACCACCTTAGGTGTAGGTGGCTAGTGCCTTAGCCACTTGAGCCAAAGACGCCGAGCCTAAATTTTAGTTTTTATTAACACAGAGGTAGTTTTGGTATAGCGATTAATAATAAGAGATCTCTAATGAGATAAACATATTTAAATTCTAACTCCCATTTACAAGATTTGTATTATGATATGTCAGGTAAGCTCTGTCACTTAATTTTAAAAGGCAGTAAATTATTACACATACCAAAATTGTTACTACCAATATCAAGACTAAATATGTGAATTTTTGTTGAGGATGAATCTTTTTAATCCTATTTGTGTTACTTGGTCTCATAAAATTTGCTTCTTTCCAACATACTCAATGACATTCTTATATAGTTGCCTCCATTTAAAAATGGTATGCTGCAATCTATGCCCAAGTTTATGGTAGGGGGTCAGATACCGTTTAATTAATGATGGGCAAGTTCCATTTTTTTGTGGTTTTTTTGTCTCCTGTCATGTGTTTAGTCTCTGAAAGACCAAGTACTGAGCTTTCTCAAAATAAGAGGAGTTAATTGTGGAGGATGGAATACTTTATTCCAAAATCTTAAGAATATGTGCTGTGCTATGACTCCTCTGCCATGTATTTTCAGGGTTTAATGACATTCCTATCTGTCATATAAATAGTAGGCTATAATGAATCTATTGAGTCATGTGGCCCAAGTGGCCAAGTAGGCTTCTTGGCAGTCTAAAATTGAAGTTAGTTACTCTCTCAGTGTGGGGACCACTCAAAACTAGATGCTTCTCAGGGCTCCTTGACAAAGGGTGATGGGAGTAGACCCAAATAAGTAAGTATAATGTGCTTCAAAAATTGCCAAGAGGCCTCGAGTGGTGATTTTTATCATAGATTTAATAAAGACAAGGTTTCGCAACTATTTTTTTTTTTTTTTTTTTACTTTTGAAAGGATATGACAACTTACTATATAGCAAGTGTCCTACACTATAGACTAAGGGCCAAATCCAGTCCATTGCTTATTTTATAAATAAAGTTTTATTTAAAATCAACTGCAATGATTTGTTTACATATTCACTATTGCTATCTCATGGCCCAATGGCAGAGTTGAGTAGCTGTGATAGAGATCTATGACACAACCTAAGATATTTACTATCTGCCTTTTCAAAAAATAGTTTTGAACTAAACCCTGCCCTAGACTATTAGACACATAGAAATTTGACCTAGTGACATTGTTGTTTGTGAGATCAATTTCACACCTTTTGGTTCTTACCAATGTATCTGTCTAAGTAATTGCTACTTCCTTCCACCACATGAATAAGCATGATACCATTAATTTAATGAACCAACTTTGTGTGTCCTTAGCACGGAGCTGTGACTAGATCATGTCAGTGACCTGAATTGTTGGTGTACCACTGAGGCACAATAGTGAAGTATATTGCTGTTCAAACAAGCTGAAAGCAAATTTATGGTATTTATTCATAGAGATAGACAAAAAATATTTTTCTATTTAGTCATCACATATATATGCCAGAGAACATATTGATTTCTTCCAGAAATGAAACTGTATCTAAAACAGCAACTTCAATTGAAGTCATAACTTATTTACCTTGGTGATAATTCACCACCTTGATCTAAGGTTCCTATCTCTCTTCTGCAGAGTTCAGATAGGCATGTTAAACATGAAGGTGGTCAGATTCCCTGTTTCCTGCTTCTTTCAAGTTCTTAGTGTTGGCACTAGTATCTGTAAATTTTTTTCTAGGAGTGTAAGTCCTCAGATTTACCGAGCACGTTTTAGTAAATTGAGATAGACATTATAGCTTCCTTTGAGTTTTTGCTACAAGATCAGCTCTCATACCATACATCAAGGAACCAATATGAAGATTCTGATATGTAATGTGTATCTATTTCTATTAAGCATTTCATAACTGGCGTACTCAGAGGATAGAATAAAGGATGCATGTGGCTCACTGAGAGATAAACCTCAGCCGAAACTCAACTCATCTCCTGCATGTCACCTGCCTCTACTCTCACAAATGGGCCACAGTGGTGTTTTGGTCTCCTCAAAGTAGTCAACCCTTTCAAAGTTTAATTATTTCTAATGACCCGATGCATAGAGCTATGGAGTGAACTGTGTCCATCAAAATTCATATGCTAAATCCTGAAGCCTAAGGTGATAGTCTTTGGACATGGGGCCCATGAAAAATGGGATTACTATACTTTAAAGAAGAAACACCACATTTTTTCTCTCTCTCTCTCATGTTATCTGAGGATACAGTGAAAAAGTCATTGTCTGCAAGCCAGGAATCAAGTTCGTGTCAGAGCCTTCCTGTAAAAAAATAAATTTATTTTAAGTCATCTAGTCTATGGTACTTTGTTATGATACTCAAACCGATTAAGACAGATTCTGGTGCTGATGAAGACTGCTGTAACAAATATCTAAAAATGTGGAAGTAGTTTTGGAAATTTTCTGAAAGGTACAACTTGTGAACAGTGAAGTTGGGTATTCAGCCGAGGCGATGTTTAAGCAAAGTGTTAAAGGGGTAGCTTGATTTCTCCTGATTACTGATAGTAAAATGATAATGAGAAGAGTGGAATGAAAGAAGGAACTGTTAAGCAGAAAGAAATCTTATCTTGAAAGTTTAGAAAACTCTCAGCCCGTCCATATTGCAAAAAATTAGAAAGTATATTCTGAAGAGACTGCCAAGGGTAGGAGTAAACTATACTTTGGTATAGAGTTGTGGGTTTCTGTGAACGCCAACACTGCTACTTTGAATGACAGGACAAAATCATGGAAAGTTGTTAGATGTTTTGGATTTGACAAGACTGGACAGTAGATAGAGTGATTCAGCCGCAAATATGTACTGTTCTTTAAAAAAAAGGGAAAAATGGCCCCCAAAGGAAATTTAGAGATCACTAGGGCCACTGTCTCAGTTCTAATAGAGATGGAATGTATGAAACTGGCATAACAAATGTCATAAAAAAGCAAGTCAGTTGTAAAACCAAGCAAAAGAAAATGTGATTCAGCAAGTCAGCAATGCATCACAGTCAATTAATGTTGTTTACTAATGCACTTGACCAGGTGATTCTCTCCAAATGTTATATCTACAGTGTATAATTTATATGATTTTTAAGAATAAACAAACCTAACCATGGCAATAGAAATAAAAGGAGAGGTTGTTCTCGGGGATGACTGGAAAAAGCAACTTGAAATTCCTCACAAATTTGTGGTTCAGAGAGACAGAATTGGATCAATCAAATTTCCCCACATGAGAAAGATGAGAAAGTGCTGGGGAAATTGCTTATTTCTTGTGTGAAAAGTACGTAGAATTGGATTATCACTTCATCTTCTAAAACAAAAGCCATTTCAGGTGTATTTAAGGCAGATATAAATCACATAACAAGGCAAAATTTTGCCCCTTAGTTTAAAGGAAGGAGTTGTTTCTTAAAAAAAAAATTCTTATGTTATGTAATTGTTTTAAATCTTTATAAGGTACATGCGTTGGTCAGCAGATGAACCATTAAGAAACAACTTAATGAATTTGACTAGATTAAAAATAAAAAAGTCTGTCTTAAGTAACACATCCTCCCCAAGGAAAAAGTAATAATTTATAGCACAGAAATATATCTGTGGCATACTTAACTAAAACTCAACTAAATATGTGGGATGCATTTTTTAAAATTCCCAACAAATTAACAAGAACAATTAAATAGAAAAGAGTAAAAGTATTTAGCAATCAATTCATAGAAGTGACAAAATAAAGAAGAGGTTCAGCCTTTGAATATTCACTGAAGTAAACTTTAGACAATAATAGCCCATCATTTAATATACAAAAAGCTGGGCAATAGGTAAAATCTGCCAGCATCAAGTGTGAATGTGGGTGAGAGCAGATAAGGAACCATGTGCTGTGGCTGGGGGCCTAAAGTAGTCCAGCTGCCTTTGAGAACATTTAAAAATATCTAAAATAAAGATAAGCATATTTCTACCCTTGTAACTATACTAGTAAAACCCTTCCAAATATTCGCTTGTAAGATTATTTTGATATTTGTTAGAGAACTGTTTGTAACTGTGAACACTTTGAAAATACAAAGTGGAAATGAGTATGTCTGAGCATATATATTTTGATTAAATGTATAGAAAAGTGGCAAAGAATGAAATAATGCTACATACACCAAAGGGCTAAATCTGAAACGATTTTATTTTAAAAGAGCAAATTGTGACATTATATCAAAGATACAATATAGGTAAACTGATGAATTTGACTCTCAGATGTTAAGGAGGAAGACAGTGACACTGATGAACTTGACTTTCTGGAAGTCTAGGCCAATGTGTATGTTTGTGGTTTAGTTTTTAAGGAAAAGTTTAAAAAGTAAAAAAAAAAAAAAAAGTACGTAAAAGATTATAGAATAAGGATATAAGTTAAAAAAAGTTTAAGTGTAGCCTAAATATCTATATCACCTACAGTGGTGCATAGCAATGCCCTCAGCCTTCACATTCTCTCACCACTCACTCAGTGACCCAACCAGAGCAACTTCCAATCCTGTAAGCTCCATTCATGATAAGCACCCTACATAGGTGTACCTTTTTTTTTTATCTTTTCTACCAAATTTTTACTGTACCTTTTCTATCTTTAGATAGGTTTAGATAAAGAAATGCTTACCATTGGGTGACATGCTGTATAGATTTATACCATAGAAGCAGTCATCTATATCATAGAGTCTAGGTGTGTAGTAAGCTAACCTTACTAGTTAGGTAAGTAGCTACCCTACTTAGTCTGTATAAGTGTCCTCTGTGGTTTTCACACAATGATGAAATCACCTAAGGTTGTATTTCACAGAAAATATCCGCATTGTTAAATAACCCATGACTATATTTTACCAAAATGGTTAAGAATATATATTCCATCGACATAGGCTTACCTATATTCTTGTATAGCTCATTATAAAGGGTGGGTAAAAGAATAGTTTAAAGTTAAACGAATATGCTTTTTATTATCAGAAAAAGATTTTGGGTCTTCTTAAATTTATCACCCAAACATTAAGAAAATTAAAGCATTCTGAATTTTAGAATAAAGGTTCTAAAATCATGGCAGACAGTTTTATAGATTTAGATAATGAAACTTTTTTTCTAAATAATCCCACATTACATCTCATTAGGTTCTTGAATTTAACTTGTGCTCTAGGTTAACTGCCTCCTTTGCTTTTGACATTTTAAAGGAGTGAAAATTAATAAAACAGTAGCCAATTGACTCAAACAATATTTCCCTCTCCTTACAAATGCGGTTTAATATGAGTATCAATATCAAAGTCGAATGCTATTGCACTAAGTTTAAATCATGTGCTTTTCATTTGAGGAGAAGATTTTCAATCTATTTAAACACAAGAATAGAAGTGCAATAACCCTCAAAGTGGGATTAATAGATTAAATGATAGGGAGATAAGAAGTCTACCAGACCCCAATTTAGAATATGATAATTCCATGCCATTTTCCTTAGCAATTTTACATTTTTTTTTTTGAGATAGAGTCTCATGATGTCACCCTTGGTGGAGTGCTGTGACATCACAGCTCACAGCAACCTTAAACTCTTGGGCTTAAGCAATTCTCTTTCTTCAGCCTCCCAAGTAGCTGAGACTACAGGCACCTGCCACAATGCCCAGCTTTTTTTTTTTTTTACTTGTAGTTGTCATTGTTTGGCAGGCCTGGTCTGTATTTGAACTCACCAGCTCTGGTGTATTGGCTGGCGCCCTAGCCACTGAGCTACAGGTGTCAAGCCAGCAATTTCACTTTCAATACTGTTATGAAATGAATGAAACTGTGTTTCCATATTTAACATTATAGGTATAAAAGGGTTTACATTAAAAGGAATTTATGCCGACAGTATCCACAGTATTAATTCAGAAGGAGAGTTTTCTCATAAAAAGTTAAACACAATTTACCAAATATTTTGTAACAGATATGAAATGATTAACAATAAAAACAGATCTTTGAAAATTTCCTACTGCTTTTTGCCTATAGTAGATATTTCCTGGAAAAAAGACAACAATTCGAGGATAGTGGGAAATATCCAGTAGAGCTCAAAAATCTGTTTCTAAGCATTGTTCACGGATTTTTTGAACTGATGGATATAAACTAAGTAAGATTAGTGAGGATGTCACAGAATATGGTGAAACAAAACAACCAGGAGAACGGCTCACCGAAGATTCACATTAGTTGCTATCCTTCCACTTCCTGAAAATATAGTTCTGCATATTGCCTATCCTCTTTCAATTTTATTTTATTCAATTAATAAATGCAGTAAAAAAATTTTTGCCTCCCCTTACAGGGTCTTCCACATGCTTGCTATGCGGGTTCAAAGAAAATTTATATGGAAATGTTAACAGATTTTGAAAGCCACATAGAGTTTTGCAAGAATGAAGGTTAATATTATAACTTCAATCTTATGTATTCCTGGTGACAGGACAAATACACAAAGGAAAATGACATGTTCAGGTGCTAAGTTGGTGGGGTTAGTGGATTACCTGCACAGGGGGAAATTTGTTTTAAATCATGTCAAGATTTCATTAAGGGTCAAAAATCGTCTTATGGTGACTGTCTATGTTGCGGTCAGGACTCTGGCTATCTGGGAGACAAGAATATTTCAGGATGCTATTATTTTGGACACAAACATTTGTAGCTGGAAGATTTAATTAGGTAAATACCACTAAACAGAGCAAGAAATAAATTTATTTTCAAATTCTTACTTGACTATTTCCCATTTGTATGATCTTGGGGGAAATTACTAGCTCTTTGAATCCGATGTTTGAAAATCTCTAAAACAGAGATATAAACAACAGTAATAATATAACTAATGAGAGAAACTAACCTCTGTCCATCTCAGTCTTCCCACTTTCAAAAGATGAATAACAAAAGCAGGTAGCGAAATGCTGAGTGAGTTTTATAGTGTTGCCTTTTCATTATATCATAATGACTAAAGATATTTATATATTATGCAAATAGAGATCCTATTCAGGTTCTATGTTTTGAGACAATTTGAAAAAAATCAGAGATTAATCTGTGTTGTAAGGTACTGCATTCTGAGTTTCTATCTGGTCATCTACGGAAGGTTCTAAAATATAATTTTTTAATGTGATAGATTACTTTCAGATAAAAAGTTTCATTTGAAATCAATAGTACTTTGTTTTCAATTTATTTTTGTATATTTTATATATGGAAAATCGATTTTTTATTGGTTCATTTTTTAGTGATGTATCACATTCATTTGAAAAATAAAATAGAACAGCGATTTCTTAAAATCTTTATGAATGATCAGTAAAAAATTACTTTTAAAAACAAATTAAGATAATTTTCCACTTAACATTAATTCTTCGGTGTTCTAACCAAGACATTATTTTCTTCAAATAACATGGAATTATTCAAAATAAAGTACATGATATCTATCAAGGTGCACTTGTGCAATGCTCAGTCATTTGAATATCTCATCAGCCCAGCGTCAAGTGTAACTGGGAGATAAGCTCAACCTCACTCTTCCGATTGCAGGTTTTGCAATTGGAAAACCATCTGGAGTGCTCTGAGTATTGAGCAATGACTATTGGTCCATGCACACAGGTGCACAGCACAGAGAGGAGCAGATTGACCCACTTGGCTAGTAGTGGAAAAAATCTAGTGAGGAGTGAAATCACGTTTATTTCATTTTCTAATTTTTTAAAGCTCTAGATTGCTTGACTGTGTATAAGGTGCAGAATACTCTGCAACACGCTATGAAGAAAGACGTATTGAGAGGTAAATCAAATAGAGACCTGGTGAGTCAAACACCCCTGAGAATTTTCCTTTATAAGATAGATAATATTTGTGCAGACACCAAAAATAAAATATTTAAACGATGAGGACATACAGGCAGTCAGGCAATCCTAGAAATAATTTCCAAGATGTTTCCTCTGGCCCAAAATGTGCACTAGGGTTTACTGATATGTCACTATTGATGTAGCAGGTTATTAGTCAAAGTGAATTGACTGAAGCATGAATCAACAGAAAGACAATTTCCAGAGGGGAAAATGCACATCCAGGCATTATCCATTCTAACTGTTTTATTTTTTCCAGTGTTGTATGTACAGTTACAAAATGTTTGTAAAACTTTATTTCTGCTTCTCTTGGCCTCTATGTACCCTGGAATGTATTTCCTGTTTTGTATGCTGATTGACTTTTTAAATGTATGAAGTCAGGGGATTTCCTGCCAAAGTGCCATTTGTAAATAAAACAAGTACTAGCTACTTCTATTTGTGAGATTCTGGGCCAGAAATTTAAAGGCAGCTAAAATGCAGTCCTTGGGCTCTGAAACTAAGTCTAATTACTTTTTAACCACAGAGTAGACAGTAGAGTTGCAGAGAAGGGAGTCAGAGAGACAGTCCTTTTTGTCCTGTCTTTATAAGTATAAGTCATTAGAAAGAAAAGGAGAGATGCTTCTAGGAAAATAGACTTTAAAAATGTGTCCAGGCTTAAAAACTCAGGATCTGTGAGGAACCACGAGGCTAGATGCACTACACACTACAATAGCTGCAGCACGGGAGTTTCTAGAAAAGGCAAGAAAGAAAAATTGAAATAACTTCAGATCACGTACTAGTTTGTTGTATAAAATATTATCACAAACTTAATGGAACAATATGAATTTATTATTTTACAATTCCGTATTTCAGAAATGTGACAGTTTTCAAAAGCTAATCAAGATTTTAACAGGGCTGCTTTTATTTATTTATTTGTTTATTTATTTATTTATTTATTTACTGGGAGGTGCTAGGGGAACCTGTACATTCTGATTGTTGGCGTGTACCAGTTTCTTGCAGATGAAGGGCTGCAGAGCCTGCATCCTGACTGTCTGTCAGCTCTAGACTAGGCCACTGACTTTCCTTGGCTTACCATCACCTTCTCCAGTTTCAAAACCACCATTGGTCTCCCAAGTCCCTGTCAAGGTAGAATCTCCCCTGTCCCTTCTTTCACTGTTGCAGCTCTCTGAGTGAGACCTATGCCTCCTCTTCCACTTTCAAAGGGCCATCCAATATCATTGGTTTCACTTGATAATATGTGAGTGGCTACAAAAGCTTTGAGATAGACTGCGTTATGGTCCAATATTTCACTTCTAAGAACCACAGTCAACAGCGTCCTAACTCATCGTGCAAATTTCAACTTGCTGGGAGGGCTTCATTTATTTCATTCCGCAGGGATTTTATGTTTCTTGATTTTCCTTTATTTTTAATTTCATGTTAACAGGGTGCATATGATTGGGTCACATAGTCTCCTTTTGTAAGGTTACAGTAGGAGTTATACTTGTGTCCTCCACCCAAGAAGTGTGCCATACACTCCCTGGGTGGGGTCTTGCTCCACGTCCTTTCACCCCCCTGCCACTTGAGTTTAAGCTGAGTTTTTCTTTCACATGAGCATGTGATTGCTCACCTACTAGTATCAAATAGTATTGAGTACATGCAATGCTTTTTTTCATTCCTGTAATTGTTTGCTTCAAAGCATGTGCTCCAAATATGTCCACATTGCTGCAAAAGATACAAAGTCTCCATTTTGTTGTTGTTGTTTGTTTATGACTAAAAAGCATTCCATATACCACAATTCATTAATCCTCTTATGTATGGAAGGGTACTTGGGTAGCTTCCACGCCTTTGCGATTGTGAACTGTGCTGCTATAAATATTCAAAAGGAAAGGTCCTTCTGGTGAAAGGTCTTTTTTTTTTTCCTTTTGGGTAGATACCTAGTTATGAAGAAGACCCCGTTGCAATCATTTATCGATTTTTGTGTATCTTAAAACTTTCAGAATAACCCACTTTAGGACATTCTCCTTATCTGCAGGTCAGTTAATCTGTGTTTTAAAGTAACATAGTGACAGGTGCCAGTAACTAGGTCTCAGGCATCTTTGGGCAGGGAGGAATAGTCTGCCTACTATGGTTTACACATATCAAATTAGGTTGAAAAAAACAAAGAGGAGGATCTTTTATTTCATTTCAGATCCTTTGGTGTTCATCAATTTATTCCTAAGTTTCTTTGTAGTGTTTTAGCATATTATGTTTTCCAAAAATGCCTCCACTTTATTTAATCAGCATGTAGACA
>CAUYQV010053922.1:0-26439 GCA_963574575.1 Galagoides demidoff
ATGTTTTAACTCAATAACTAAGAAAATGACATGAAGGTTATCTTGACCAGTTTGATGAGAGTATTTCAAAATGTACATGAAAACAGCACACTATACTCCATGATTGCATTAATGTACACAGTTATGCTATAAGAAATAAAAAAAAGAAAATTACCTGTTCAAAAGACTAGCAAGTAGTTCTTCAATCTTTTTTTTGGCTTCAACTTCTGATGAACATTTTTTAAATGAATCTTCTTCACTAAAGGACTACCAAAGAAGCGTAAATAAAACTTAATGTAAACTCAAATAAGTATATTCAACTATTAACAGTGTGTATGTCCAATATTCAATACACTCTTTACTAACTTATCTCTTTAACTTAGTTTGAGACATTTATTTCATTTATATTAGCTATTTTCAATCTGCAAGTTATTGTAGCCCACTAGAAAGCATACTGGATGTCAGGAAAATTATAAAGCTCTAGTACCTACTCCAAGCTTTATTTTTTATGATAAAAGCAAAGCTCTTAGCCCTCTAGAACTTAAATCTGAGTTTATCCTTCGATAAGTTGTTTTAACCTTTTCAAAGTACAATATCCTCATCTTAAAAAAAAGAAAAGGAAAGAGAAAAAGGAAGGAAGAAGTAAACAATGGTACTACCTACCTCAAAGATTTGTTGTGAAGATTAAATGGACAAATGTACATGAAGCACTTAGTAAACTGCTTGTCATAAAGGAAGAAAATCCCTTAGTGTTAACTGGTGATTATGCCCTTCCCCATTTCCTAAATCATTGGACTACTCTAAAAAAGAGAGTTCTAAAAGATTATAAGCCTTTAAATTAAGTGGTACCATATCCAATCTAAGTAGGTAACCTGAAGCTTAAAAATATTAATGCTTAAAGTTCAATTTAAATAGTACTTATCAATCCAATATAATAAATTAGCCCTCCCATAGAAAATGGATTATATGTTAACCTAACAAACAGAATAGTAAGAACATGGTACTAAACGTAGAAATTTTTATCACAAATAACATAATAATCAGTACTCAGTTAAGATAAATGTCACCATGTACCTGAGGTGGTCCTGAGGGTGTCACAGGAGAGTTATCCTCTCCAAAACTGAGCTTCTGGATATGGTGAGCAGCTGACATCCCTAATTCTTTTACTAATATTTCAGAGGAGCAGGTTTGGAGATCACGCACACTATTGATGCCCAGGGCTTCAAGACGTTTGGTAGTTTTATAGCCAATACCTAAATAAAAATAAATATGTATAGTGTTACAATAGCTTTTCTCCTTAAAATAATGCTAATTAAAATATTATAAATATATTAATTTATATTAAAGTCATATCTTTAAGTTCCATAATTAATACAGTAGTCTCCCCTTATCTAAGTGGATACTTCCCAAGACCCTCAATAGATTCCTGAAACTGCAGATGGTATCAAACCTTGTATGTTTTGCCCCTTACACTACACACCTGTTCAAAGTTTAACTTACAAATTAGGCACAGGAAGAGATTAACAATAATAAGTAAAAATAAAATAGAAGAAGTATAATAAAACACCACAATAAAAGTTACGTGAATGTAGTCTCTTTCTCTCTCTAAATACTTTACTATTTTCAAACCATGGTTGACTACCTGTAACTTAAACTGAGGAAAGAGAAACCACAGATAAGGAGGGACTATAGTTATTTTTCTAAGATCAAATGCCATTGTAAACTAGGTTGTTGTTCTTCTACTCAGGGCCCTGGAGTCATATGTACCTCTCTGAACCTCTCATAACATGCATAATATAATGAATACAGGGATAGCCAATAAATGCATTCTTGCTAAAATGAAAATTTTACCACCTATTGTATAACGCTACAGAAGTAATTCAGGAGTCATGATTATTAATGTAAAAAAAGATTGTCATTAGAGCAATTTAAATTAATTAATGTGTACTTATTAGATCACCTATTAGATTGATTCCTATACACAACACCTAACATTCATCCACAAGTCACATCCAGCAATATTTACCACTCAGAATGCAACTAAAACCCAGAAAGCAAACAATAAAAAAATCTTACAAGAAAAATTCCTAACATAAAATTTTTGTACTAACTCAATCATATTTTATTCACTAGAGAAAATACTCAAGCCAATTAGCATCTCATTATTAATTTCATTTTTAAAAAACTATAGTTATCTGGTTTTCTTATGCAGTTTAGGCCATAAGTCAGAGAAGATGAGTGTATGGGGGGTATTATTAAAGCAGAATGCCAGTTATTTTCACAGAAGAAATTTTAAAAGGTTGGCCATTTGGCAATAAAGGAAAAAGTAGAAAGCCTGGGGGAAAAAAGGATACAAGAATTCAAAAGGAAAGCCGAGAAGAATATTTGCATCAATATACAGTCCTCAATTTATTATAACCTGACATTGTCCTTCAGTCATTCAAAAAACTTCAAATTATACTATACTAAGGAAGACAAGGTGGTATATAATACATTTTGTAATCACAAAAACATGGGTTAAAAATGCAAAGTTATGACATCTAAAAGACAGATTTTCAGTTGTCTTAGAATGTACTTCCACAGAATTCTCTTGTAACATCTTATGCCCTGGTAATAACATAGAAATCAAGTTCAACATATCATTGACTGATGGTCTATAAAAACCTAAGTATTTGCTCTTCAAAGATACAAGCTTGCCCCTAACCTAAACAGGTCACTAAACCCCTCAAGGAAATCCATTTCTCATCTTTAAAATGAAGAACTTGGCCTAGATGTTTTGGAAGGTCCGCTGTAGTTCTGACATTTTATATATAATCTCAAAAGAAAGTGATTAAAAGCCAAATTCCCCTCTCTATATACAATGGACAGTGTAAGAGTATGAACAAGGGACTAGAAATAAAGGACCATCTGTTTCTACGTTATAATTTTTATGATCATATTCTAACTATTCAAAAGTAGGTTAAACTAGAACAGTAGTACTTCCACATATTTCCAAATACAGGTTTGTTCCAGAAAACATAATCTTTTGGTTTTCTCCAAGTATATGTGTCTAAAAATCAATTATACTGTGTTTATAACTTTTAAAATTAAAAAATATAATAAAACCAATATATACTTTTCATATATAATTGTCTTACCAGGTATTTCCTGTATGTGGTTCAAACTGTGAATAAGATCTTGACAACTTTCAGGTAATAATACTGTTTGCTGATTTGGTTTAAAGATGCCAGAAACTAATTTTGCCAATAGTTTATTAGAAGCTACTCCAGCACAGCCAGTGAGCCCCAACTGACTATACATGGCTTCCCGCATCTCTGCTGCAATCTGAGATCCAACAAGTAGCCTGACATGCAAGATGTCATCCAGGTTTATACCTATAAAAACAGTGAATGTTGTCAAGAGACACAACAAAAAATTTTAATTTTCTTTTCTATAAAAAAGTTTTAAAAGGTGTGGGCTTAGTCCATCTATATCCCAAATCCTACCACCACCATCACCATCACCTCCACTGCCATCATCACTACCTGCTATGGTTTAGATGTCTGTCCCTTCCAAACCTTCCATTGAAATTTAATCTCCAAAGTTGGGGGTGGAGCCTAATGGGTCATAAGGGTAGATCCCTCATGAATAGATTAATGCCCTCCCTCAGGGGTGACTGAGATCTCACTCTGTTAGTTCCCAACTGGTTGTTTAAAAAAGCATGGCATTTCCCTCCCACCTTGCTTCCTCCCTCCTCGTGTGATCTCTGTACACACAAGCTCCTCTTCAGGTTCCCTGAATGGAAGCAGCCTGAGGCCCTCCCCAGATGCAAATCCCAATCCTGAACTTTCCAGCCATTAGAATCATGAACCAAATAAACCTTTTTTCTTTATAAATTACCTTAGTCTCAGGTGTTCTGTTATAGAAACACAAAACAGACTAAGAGATCACCAGCACCCTGTTACACACTTGACTGATCTCTTTCATTTTTTATAGGAATACTGTAAAGTAAACAAATACAAGTGAATTCCAAGGGCCTATATACTGAGGCAAATATACTGGGCATGCTTAATAATAAGCAAATTATGAAAACTGATTTCATAAATATTCCTACTGATATTAGTGGAATCTAC
Source organism: Galagoides demidoff (assembly GCA_963574575.1). Taxonomy (NCBI): domain Eukaryota; kingdom Metazoa; phylum Chordata; class Mammalia; order Primates; family Galagidae; genus Galagoides; species Galagoides demidoff. The sequence goes on from CAUYQV010053922.1 coordinate 4,092, forward strand.
CTGTAAGTAAGCATAGAAGTATCATCGTACAGTAAGAAGGCTAGTATCATAGATTTAAAGACCTGAATGTAAACTTCATGCACCAGCTGTACATGAAGGTGAAAACAATTTACACCTGTACATAGTTTAAATCACAGGAGTGTCCAACCAGCAGCTCATGGGCCACATGCTGATTTTCTGAGGACTTTGTTTATCTGTGGTATCAATTATCATGAAAAGTATGCACTGACCTTTTTTTGTTAATCAGCTTTCCTCAGTATTTGTGTATTTACTGTTTTGGCCCAACATGACTATTTCTTCCAATGTATAGCAGAGGAAAAAGAAAGGTTGCGCACCCCTGGTTTAAGAGGTCCTTTATAAAAAGTGAGCAAAGTTATATAGAAACATATTTCCTTAGGTGTAGAATGGTATTAGAGTTATGTGAAACCACTGTTACCCTCAAGAGACTCATGCTAGAAGTATTTAGAGATGAACACCATGATATCTGCAATTTACTTTTTTTTTTTTTGAGACAGAGTCTCGCTATGTCACCCTCAGTAAGGGTAAGAGTGCCATGGCATCACAGCTCCCAGCAACCTCCAACTCTTGAGTTTAAGCAATTCTCTTGCCCCAGCCTACCAAGTAGCTGGGACTACAGGCACCTGCCACAATGTCTGGCTATTTTTTGGTTGGAGTTGTCATTGTTGTTTTAGCTGGCCAGAGCCAGGTCAAACCCGCCAGCTATGGTGCATGTGGACCGCACCATAACCACTGTGCAACAGGGACCAAGCCAGCAGTTTACTTTCAAAAGGCTCATCAAGCAACTAATCCACAGAGTGAGCAAGAGAAAACAAATGTAGCAACATGATAATACCTGGTGTACCTACAAGAAGGGACAAAAGAGGTACTCAATGGACTAGTCTATCAACTTTTCTGTAGGTTCAAAATCATTTTTTAATAAAATCTTGTATGAAAAAGGAAGACTTAATAAATCATTGGACATTTTCTTTTGGGGATATAAAATCTAACTCTATTATATTTTCTAAAACCAATAAATTCTGAATTTGCTTTAAAAGTCATATAGAAATGTATTTGGAATCTTCTCATTACTTAGCCCTTGAAAGTGACCAAAGAGCACAGGTACCAAAGACACATGAAAAGCTTCACATCCTCTTGAAACTGCAGCACTACTCCTCCTTTTTTGGTGGAGAACTACACTGCAGACTGATGCCCAGGTCACAAAAAAAGGGGGTAAAAAGAAACGCATACTGAAAACTAGAAGCAAGAGGTTTAGTGGAGTCTCACACCAAAGCAGAGTAACTTGTCTTGTATGTGGTGTGGTAAAAGAGTCACCAGTTGAGTCACAAGATGTCTGAAAGGCTAATTAGTCACTGGCACCTACTGTAGCTTATTTTCAAAGTCAAGTCTACCTGAAAGCATCACCAGTCATTCACACTTTAATATGTGAAGGAGATGAAACATTCTGCTTGCTTGCTAAGAACTGGCAAAGAGTATTTGAACTGATTAAATGGAACCTTGGAGAAGATATTAGCAGACAGCAGATGGCTTGGCTAAGATTCCCAAAGTGGTAACATGAGAAGTCTCAGAGCAACAGGAGGGTCTCAGTGCCTCAGGGGAACAGAAGGAACCATAAAAGACACATTAAAGGCAAATTTAGCCTACCTCAAAATTTTGTTTTACAGATCATTTTAGGAGAACCAAAAATTATTCTAAAAAGCATATTAACAAGCCAACACTTGCAACTTCAGGATGACCTGAAGAAGTATGGCTTTTTGTTTGTTTTAGAAATGGGATCTCACCATGTTGCCCAGGTTGGACTTGAACTCCTAGACTCAAGTGATCCTCCTACCTTAGCCTTCCAAGTAGCTGGGAATATAAGTGCAAGCTGCTGCACCCAGCTAGTATGGCTTTTTAAACAGGTGAAAACTGAATGGAGAACTGAACCACGTATCATTAAAACTTAATACTTACTGTGGAATAGCAACACCTAATTTTAGTTATTCTAGACAAATTACTGACAAAATACACCTCCAACAAAATGTGTAAATCCTTCAGAATGGCAGAGCAAACTCACTGAACTTCAAGAAAGGTATGTACTTTCAGTTACTAAATAAAATGATTAAGAACCCACTCACACTGGTTATTATACACATGGCCCGATACACTCACTGCAGAAAGTCCATCACTCTGAAGCTGCTGTAGTCTCTTCTCAACCATTTCTGTTAGATCCACAAAATTTTCATCAAATCCAAGTCTCTCAACAACTGGACTAAATTCTTTCAACAATTCTACAATTAAAATAACATTGGAGCATATATATAATTGATGTTTTAACCAGAATAAATTCAATGCTTAAAAATACATCAACTATATTGGTAAAGGTTTTTACATATGGTCATAGTTCTACATTATCTTTAATAAAAACCTCAGATGATTTTTTTTTAATGTACCACATTCTGAGGAGAGGCAATATTTTCCAACAAGTTAAAAAATGGCAGCCCCACAGCAGTGACTCATGGCAGTATGTTCAGCTCAGTCTTTCACGCTATACTACTTACCTAAGCAGACTGTAGTTTACTCTTTGACACACTGCTTCAAAATCGTAAGTAAACTATAACCACGGATATTTAATGTACTACAGGTATAGAAATAGTATTTTTCACCTAATAGGCAAAGATTTTTTACCTAACACTCTCATACATGCTAATACTATGCTGGGGCAACCTCACAGGCTATATACAGGCATTCAAATTTTTAAATGTAAATAACATTTGATTCAGCAATAGAAACTTTCCTTATAGTTGTCCCCTTAAAAGTATGCCACAACTTCTATGTAAAAATGTCTACTACAGCATATATTTGTTAGAGCAAAAGCCTAGTAGCATAATAACCCATTACTATGCAGGAAAACCATATAATTTGTCAATCAAAACAAGACTTTTTTAGTGAAAAAAAGATGCAATTAATATTTATGCAGCAACAGAGGAAGATATTGCCTTCATGTCACTAAAGGTCTGGTTAAATAAATATCAGACACATACAATGGAATCCTGTGCAGGCATTAAAAAGAATGAGGAAGATTTCTCTGAATACAAAAGATCATTAAGCACAAAGGCAAGATGCAGAATTGTGTGTGTTATATAATCATTTCTGTGTACACTAAAAATGCCCTACAGTTCTTGATTATCTGGACACAACCACAACTTTACAAGAATGTGTAGGTGTACAGTCTTAATCTTTTCTGATTGGCCATCCCTTCATCTCTTTTCTTCCTATTTTCACCCTGTCTCTTTCCCACCACAAGTTAATCAATGTTAAAAACTTACTATATATCCTTCTGTGTTTCTCTCCTTGTTCACATACAAACATATACATATGGGGGAGGTATTAGTGTTATTGTTTTACACACTTGGAAAAATGTGATATACAATTTGTATCTTGCCTTTTTGTTCACACAGTCAGGCATATCTCTAGGAGTCAAATGGCACTGCACCAATGTATTCTTTTTAATGGCTATCTCCATCATATCCAAGTATTTATTTTGTCATTCTCCTCTTGATAGGCATTTTTCTTTTCACAATTCTGCCAATTATAAACCATGGTACAATAAATATTTTTGTACATGTCTTTATGTACTTATGATTTCATTTCTATTTAATAAATTCCCAACAGTGATATCACTGGATTAAAGACTATGTATCTTTAATCTCAGCATGTTTCTTGATTTTTTTTTATTACATTGTTTTTATTTTGTGGCAAGCTTGATGGATATAGAACAATGTTACTAATTTAAATATCCTTAGTCACTAATGAATTTGAGCATATTTTTCCATGTAATTGTTAGACACTGGGTAGGCTCTTTTTGTCAACTGACTATTCACATCCTTTGTCCATTTTTGTTAGACTTTTTTTAAAATTTCAGATTAATATGGGAGTATATACAATTAGGTTCCATAGTTTGCTTTGCTAAGGTTAAAGTACAAGTTGTGGGTGCGTTCTTCACCTAGGAAGTGTGCAATATTCCCATGCAATGTACCTGCTGTGTGTAAACTGTCCTATCCCCTTGTCCCCAACATGAATTTCATTGAATTTTCTTTCATATGACCATGCAGGTGTTAAATATTGGGCTTCTTTTTCCTATTAATTTCTAAGAACTATATATTACAAATAGTTAACCTTTTCATCTGAAAACTGCTATAATTTAATAAAACAAAAACAGAAAAAAAGTAAACACAATACTGATCCTTATACATTTTGAAACCATATATATTTGTACACATATTTTACTAAACACTGAAACTCAAACCCAAACCATAACATGGGAGAGTTTAGCCACATTCTAATATATAACGTATATGTAAAAATCTAAGAAAAATTAATATACCCATTATTTTTTCTAATAGTTTATTTGAAATTAGTTTTTAATTATGCTGATCAAACATTACAGAAGCTTCTTCCAACTATCATTAATGCATTAGAGATTACCATATTTCTTCATAATTCATTTAAAATAAACTCTCCCATTCTCTCATGTAAACCTTGTTTACATTTTTGCCTGCCATCTATAAACATCAGTTGTGATAGTTCAAATTACTTCCCATTATAACTTTATTGAAAACATTACTCATTATATATAGTCGTCCTATGATATAGTTTTTAAAGTGAACAAGTCCCCCAATAAAAAGTTATTAGAAAAAAAGAACATGGCTTATGACATTTTACATTTATAAAAAGTTTAATGTCATGAACAGGCCTCCTACCTAAAGATTAATGCTAAAAGTATGCTGCCTATAATTTGTACCTGTAACTTTATAAGACATCTCTCTGTAACGGGTTAAGTCTTCTCCATTAACTAGTACCAGCTGTGGACACTTCTCTTTTGCCTCTCTGATAGGCATACACTTCTTGACTCCAAATTTCCTAGCTTCATAGTTGCAGGTCACCACTGAAAATTTCTGCTGAACTCCTATAAAAAATAAATATTTTAGGAGAAAACCAAGCAGGATTGAAAAAACATTTTAAAACATTAATTTGATATTATAATTATGTAAGTTATAAGGCAATTTGTTTTAATAAAAATAAAAAGCTTAGTCTTAGTTTAAAATATAGCCTCCTTTCATCAAAATTCTACAGTGCAGAAATGTCAGGTTTTCAAGCTATCTACTTATTATGAATTATAAGACACCAATATGTTCTTTTTTCATGCCTTACTTTTAATCTTTCGTTGTTTTGTCTACTTTGTGGAAAAAGGAAAGTTATTATTAAATAATAAAACACTAAATGATAGAATTACATGTTAGATCAGTTATTCAGATATAAGAGGCATCTGCACATTACAGTTCTCAAATTTAACACTTAACATAAATCAATATACTCTATGAAATCTTTAGTGATAAGACACAAATCAAACAAACCCTTCTAGGATTTTTTTTACAGACAATATAAAAGCAGATTAATTTATACTGCTGCATAAAACTCTAGGCCATGTTTTACAAAAAATAAACCAGATTGAAATAATTTAGTGCAGTTACAGTAGTTGCTGCTTGAAAAACCCACTTAATTTTAGAGTAACTGGTCAATGAATATAAAGCAATGATGTGCTCTAAGTACCAAACTACAATTACTAGGGATCTCCTCCCAATTAACGTTCCCAATTATTAAACTATTCTTTACAGCAACCTGAAGATTAGACAGTGAGGACGCATTATGAGTTCCCTCCTTATCAAACATAATTAAATTATGATCATCTACATACTGAACAAAATTCCAGTTTACTGGTTAACTTAAGAAATAGCTTAAACATCTAACATTAGGGAGACAGACATAACTTTTTTCCCCTACATGTCTGAATTTTACATATCTTAGATAAACACTGCTCTTATAGTAGCAGGTAGTCAACTTGTTTAAGAGAAAAGCAAAAAAGTTTGTTTCTAAAATAGTGATAGTGGGTACCAGCCCCATATACCTAGGGTGGTGGGTTCGAACCCAGCCCAGTCCAGCTAAAATAGCAGAGGCAACTGCAACAAAAAATAGCCGAGTGTTGTGGCAGGCACCAGTGGTCCCACCTACTCGGGAGGCTGAGGCAAGAGAATCGCTTAAGCCCAAGAGTTGGAGGTTGCTGTGAGCTGTGACCCTATAGCACTCTACTGAGGGCAACAGGGTGAGACTCTGTCTCAAAGAAAATAAATAAATAAATAAAAATAAAATAAAATTGTGATAGTATAAACAATGTAAAGAAACATTTTCACATAAAATTTTTTCATGTATCAGGTTGGGTCCAAAAATATTTCATGTTAGGTTGTGCCCAAAAATATTAATGACTGAGTCAAAGGTATAAAGTTCCTCAGTAAACTACATAAAAAAATCAGATTGATAAAATTCTTAGATTTTTTTTTTTTCTTCAACAAAGCCTACAGCACCCAGTATTCCCAAGCAATCTCCCATCCAAGTACTAACCAGGCCCAACCCTGCTTAGCTTCCAAGATGAGATTGGTAAAATTCTTAACTTAGAAAGTTGTCTTTTAATTCATGATTATATAAACTCATTACCATATGTCACCAGCCTGATTTGATCATAGATTACTAGAGCATTTAAGTGAAAGATTACTTTTGTTTTCTCCAAGAAACTGAACATTCTCCCTCACTTCCCAATAATCATAAATTCCTGCTTAACACCTTTTAAGAATTATCTACAAAGCATCTTATGTATCAGTGCTAATTATTAGAAATGCCCTCAAGAAAGAGGTCCCCTGATTCTGACACCCTTAGTAAAGTCTTAAGATCCTAAACTTATCTTGGGATAGCAAAAGTCAGTCATCCCTTTGTCCTTTAGTAAATTAGATAGGCTGTATTGGGATTAAGCTCAACTAGGTGCAAGAGGGTAGCAGCAAGTGAACCAAAATAGCTCTTTATATTTATACTAAAAGATGAATCCGTCCTGCACACATGAAAAAATCCATCTCTTTCTTCTGTAAAAATCCATCTCTTTCTTCTGTATCTTTCCCAATTTAAAATATGAATAATAATGTTAAAACAAGCCAGCATATCAGTAAATAAATACTCCATGTAAAATTTTTCTTTTTTTATGGAAAGCTTGCTCTTAGCATTTAGGGTTCTGTTCAAACATTTTTAAGAGTTAATTTCAGAAATGAAGGGTAGATAGAAACTTCCATTAACATGTAATAAAAGTGGCTGTTTTTGAGATACAAGCCATGTAAAAGTTCAAGCACTGAGAAAGTGAAATCTCCCTGGCAAATTAAGCTACTCACCAGTATAAACTAAAAGCTCATCTGTTCAGTTGGCTGTACTCATCAGATTTACCATTTTTTTTTTATTGAGGCAAGGTCCAGCTGTGGCCTACACTAGAGTGCAGTGGCACTATCACAGTTACTGCCACCTCAAACTCCTGGCTCAAGCGATCCCTCTTCTTCAGCCTCCATAGTAGTTGCTGGGACTACAGGTGCATGCAACCAAGTGAGGCTGATTTTTCTAAATGAGACAGGTCTCACCCTTGCTCAGGCTTGTCTCCAATGTCTGGCCTTAAGCAGTCCTCCTGCCTCAGCCTCCCAAAGTACTGGGATTACGTGCTTGAGACGACACACCTCCATTCACTGCTTATTAAATGAAGCTTATAAATTTACACATGTTAGCAAAGCAAAGATGATCATCTATAAAATACCATAAGAACTGCTTCCAAATCTTCCTTTTTAAAATATTTTTAAAAACCTTTAATATGGTTCATAAGTCAGAATATAATGAACATTACAAATGAGTAGATAATCTCATACAATAAAAATATTATCAATGTTCAGAGTTACCTAAAGGTTTGTCTCTTAGTTCTGGATTTGATATCATTTCTACTTGTGCATAAAAGCAATCCAGATCCAGGTGCGCTATGACTCTAGACGAAAAACTTCCTGCCGACAACACTTGATCGTGAAATCCTGCACAATACGCGAGAAATACAAACACATGTTCAGGCTGGATACCATCTCCGAGCAAATGACAGTTTCCTAAGACATGATACTGTCCAAAGAATGAAGACTTGTAAGCTTTTTGCTTGATTTATTATGAGTCAAAGTATCTAAAAATTACAAAGACATGAAACTCCATCTGCAGTAGGGTCTTCAGTCCTGATGAATTAGCATGTCTTGCTGCACTGCATTTTTCTCAGGATAGCAATAAACTTAAAGCAGAAAAGTTCTGACCAATAATGGATGAGCTAATAGCAAGAGTGAATACTATCACTTGTTAGTTTATGGTAACTTTTACAGTAAATCCGAAGGGGCAGAATAGTTGAAACAACACGGACATTAACCAACTTGAAAATTGTTAAGTGGCACATCCTTACATTTAAGAAAACTGTCTGAAATACAAAATAGCAAATGACAATTTGTGAGTTCCAGAGAACTACATTTAATTCCCATACGACAGCAGAATTATCAGGTATAGAGCTAAATTTCCAGTGCCTAGAACACTGTCTAATGAATAAACACTTCTTTGATTTTAAAAAGTAGTTTATAAAGTCACCCCTGGGGTAAGGGATGACAAGGGCCACTCTTGCTTTTAGCTCTTAACAATGGTGAAAATTGAGGCAGGCTTAATGCAATGTAATATTCTGGTTTAGATCCCGGAACTGAAAAAGAACATTGAGGGGAAAAACTGATAAAATCTGAAATAAGTGTAGTAAACAGTATTATTCCAATGTTATTTTCCTAGTTTTGACAACTGTACCAAGTTGATGTTATCGTTAGGGGAAATCTATCATGGCAACGTTCAGATAAATCTAAAATTATTCCAAAATCAAACAACAACAAAGCAGGGCATGAGAACCAGTGTCTTTGCCACCAGGCCCTGAGTGGGACAAGGCAGGGACCAGAAGCTGGACCTGGGTCACCAAAGAGGAGACGACAGCCCACTTGCCCCCTGCTCGGTTCCGAGCCATCCGTCCCTTCCTGCCAGGGCTGAGGCCGGGTCTCAACCTCTGCCAAGTGAGCACCACGGCCTTCAACTTCTCCGACCATAATTCGCCCGGAACCTCGCAGTTTCGTGAGGCTGTTTCAGGGGCACCGCCTCGCCACCGTGGAGGTGAATAGGCGGGTACAGATGCGCCCTTTGCAAGCATCTGTCGTTGCCAGCGCGCCCCGCTCTGCTCCCAGAGGGTAAAGCCATCCCACTTCGGGTACTCTCCGCCCTTGAAGCCGAGCGGGGCGGGGGCGGGGGCGCCCCGACGACTGCTGCCCCGGGCATCTGCCCGCCCCGCCCTTCTCATTTACACCCCGGGAGGCTGCCCGGCTCCTCCAGCCCCAGCGCACCCTGCGAGCCACCTGCCGCACCCAGGTCCTCCAGCTCCATGACCCAAGCCTCGTTCTCTTCCTCTTCGCCGCTTCCTCCCTCTTCGGGCTCCACCCCTTTCTCCATCCCGTCGCGGCCAACCGCAGCGCAGCTTCCGGCCGCTTCCGCCTGGTCTCCAGGGAAACCGCGGCAGACCGCCCCCCCCCCACCCCGCCCGCCGCCGCTCGGAGACTGGCGCCTGCGCAGTTGGGGCCTAGCATGTTTCCCGGAGTGACGCGAGTCGGGGAGTCATCCAGGCCCGTGGGCTGGAGTTCGCTCTCGCCCCAGTCAGGCTGCAGGTGGGACGGTGACGGTCCACATAGCTCGTTTTTTGAAGGCTTTGGAATTAGGCGTACATCACAAATTTTAACTTTTTTCTTTGCTCTATTCCCCTGGGAAGCACAAGTGCTAATCCTAAACCTGAAGGATTTATGTGATGGAGGTGGGCAAAGGGTACGTGTTCGGATAACAGCAAGGTGGTTAAGCAAGTGTATTAGTATGTTGTGTTTTGTTTGCTGTCTTATTTACAGACATTGGGACGAATTTAATTTTTAACTGAATAGGATTTTGTAACCCGACTGTTGGAGTTCTGACAAAATCTCCAGTTGAGCCGTCCCCCCATGTTGTTGACTGTATGACTTTGGGCAGATTGCATAACTGCTCTGAGCTTTCGTTGTTCCAATGTAAAAAAAAAAAAAAAATTGTCTTGAAATTAAATGAATGAACGGCTAAAAGCCAACATATACTTTAATATTGTTAAGACAAAATTCCCCATTGAGCCCCCCTCCCCATTTTGTTAACTGCGATTTGGGGCAGGTTGCATAACTGCCTAGTTGTTCCACTGTAAAAAAAAAAAAAAAGTTTGTCTTGAGATTAAATAAATGAATGGATAAAAACTAACATATACTTTAATATTCTAAGGTATATAAAACACCTAGCACATAGGAGGTGCTCAATAAATGGACACCATGTGTGCCTATGTGTATTGGTATCTGTGTGTATTTCTTCCAACAGAGGAAATTTGGAAATTCTCCCTGTGTGTGTATGTGAATATATATGTCTATGCATATACACGTGTTTACACATATATTTTGTTTTTTACATGATTTGCTTCTTATCACATAGGATGTGAGACCCTTGAGAAACCCTTTGAAGGACATACTGATGCTTCTCTAAGGAAGGAATTGTGTGCAGAGCTGGCTGGCACTCAGTGGTTTGACAACTAAATCGTCCTCTTTGAGTATTTAACACCTTCCTCTTTGAGTATTTAAGTCTTAGACGTCTGCACTAGTTCCCTAGATGTCTCTTGTGTGGGATCTAAATCACTTGTTGAGAGAGCTATGCTGCTTTCTTTGCGAATGCTATTTGGTAAATTTAGATTGAATCAAGTGCCTCTTTGGTTACTAAGGACTAACTACTAATAGACAACTAAAGTTTGTTTTTATTTTAATTCTTCCAAATAGAGAATGAATGACGCAAACCACTAAAATACCATGAAAAATGAAAACAGTCTCTCTAGAAGAGTTCTGGGTCCACTAACCTTCATCATATTGCCTGAGTAAAATCAGCCAGTGTTGAAAACAACACAAATAATCAAGCCTTCTTGAATGAGTTGCGTTTATGTGACTGTCAGTTGTCAAATTTGAAGAGTGGCATTTAGTGAAAGGATAGACAACTGGGGCGTGGGACACCTAGGGGAGCAAGCAGGACTGGCTGTATGAATGTGGGACCTAGGTGGTCACAGCAGGCTCCAGACTTGGTTTAACATCCTGCTGCTGTCTGGAAATTATTTTTGAACAAGGGCGCCATGTTTACATTCTTCTCTGTACCCCCAAAATTATTCAGTCAGAGAGTGAAACACAAAGAGAAGCAACATAGAAAATGACACGTACAAAACACCAGTGTGTCAGGCACAGGGCTAAGAGCCTCATTTTGTTTGATATAAAAGCCCTAGGGCAGGTTTTTCAGCCTTTTTAATGTCACAGCACACTTGATCCCATAGTTAAACTTTCGGAGCATGCTGACATTATGTTGATCAGAAAAAGAGTAAAGAAAAGAGTATGCTTACTGTACTTTGAACTTCTTTTGAAAATAATTTAATGATTTTTAAGATCTTCTCACAGCACACTAGTGTGCTCTGGCACCCCAGTTGAAAATCACTGCTCTAGAGGTTAAGTATCATTATCCTCATTTTACCAAAACTGAAGCAGACTAGAAATGACTGCGGTGCTTACTCCAGATTGTGAATCTAGTAATGGCAGATCCACTTTTCGGAGTTGTCCACAGGGAAGAATAATGTTTCCTTCACAGAGGAAATCAACGCCCCTCTGGCCATTTTCCTTGGTACTTCAAACACCAATGACTTAAGTGGGGAGAACAAACATCCCTCAACTATATTAAGAGGCATAAAAATAAAAAATTAAGTTATATAAGCTAACCCATGACTTTGTTGTGGGGTGTTTTATGAAAAGGTTTGCTTTTTTTTTTTTTTTCCAGTTTTTGGCCAGGGTGAGGGTTGAACCAGCCACCTCTTTTTTTAAAGTTTATAAATCTGTTCCCCCAGTTTTAATTAATAGGATCTAATTTAGCATAATTTCAGGAAATAAGATCTTGAACTTGGATGTATATTTAACTGCCGAATGAGAAAAACAATTGCAAGGCAGAACAAACTCCATTAATTAAATAAAACTATGGTTGAAACAAAAGTTGTGGACCAGCATGGGTTTGCAGAATGTGGCCAGTGGATAAAGCAACTGGAGGTATTTCTGAGTGTCCGGAGTCAAGACATTATAAACTTTTTTTTTTTTTTTTGAGACAGAGCCTCAAGCCATCCCCCTGGGTAGAGTGCCATGGCATCACAGCTCATAGCAACCTCCAACTCCTGGGCTCAAGTGAGTCTCCTGCCTCCGCCTCCCAAGTAGCTGGGACCACAGGCGCCCGTCACAATGCCTGGCCATATTTTGGTTCCAGCCATCATTGTTGTTTGGCGGGCCCGGGCTGGGGATTTGAACCCGCCACCTTAGGTGTACATTGCTGGCACCTTAGCCAATTGAGCCACAGGCGCCAAGCCAAGACACTATAAACTTAAGTGTGAACTCCTGTGCCTCTGAATGGTTGGTACACACACCAGTCTCTCCTCCTAGGCAAATTGGCCACATATGATTCAGAGGAAGATTCCAGGCAATGTTCAAGAGCTTTCCCATGAAGAATGTGATGTGTCTATATTTTTTGCTGGTTGGTAGGGTGGCTACATGGGTAGAAATTTACCAGGGATTCAAGGGAGCAATTAGATTGGGGAATAGGACAAAGGCTTCGTTTTGTGTGGTCCTTTCCCTAGTTCGGTGGTTCTCAACCAAGGATGCTTTTGCTCCCAAGGGGATACTTGGTGGTCACATTTTGGGGATGGAGCTCTGCCCTCCTGGCATGTAGTGGGTAAAGGCCAGGGTTGTTGCCCAACATCCTACAATAAACAGGACACCTCACAACAAAGGATTATCCAGCTTACACTGTCAAGTGGGTCGCAGTTAGGATAAGCACAGCCTCTCACCTCCTTGCTCCCAACTATTCTCTTCAGATGTGGGTCTCCAGTTGATCAGGAAGACTTGGTCTTCAAACGTGCTTTTAAATATACATAAAATATTTTTACAGAAAGGAGGATGTTAAAGAGGGAAACAAGTATTGTTTCCAAGTATTGAGCCAAGTCCTCACTTGGCTTTTTTTTACGGGGAGAATTTACATTCTGAGGCAGAAAAGCAAATAGAATGCATTTGCTAGAAAAGAGGTTTAAGGAAGATGTCTATGCTTTTATGGAGCTTGCAAATCGCCCTGAGGGTAAAAGGCTAATGAGTCAGAAATAATTCAAAAGGGAAAGAGGCTAAAAGCAGAAAACACAAGCTTTGGGTAGTTGAAAGCAAACTATAATTATGTTGTGTTGGCTGTTAGAAAGTGTGCACGTCCTGTGGTATTGACTTAATAACTCTCATTCAAGAGTCACAAACACTCTGCATAAAATCTTTGATCATCATGAAGGACCTTTCTTATTTCCACTGTTGGATTTTGCACCATAGCCCTAGTTTGCAGTTTCAAGATTTCTCTGTATCACCTAAAAATATTTGCTATATGTCATGTGATTGGGGCTAGGACACAGCGTAAGAGGCTGGAGGTTTTCTGGCAGTCAGCTTCTGCTGCTGTGACCTTTCTTAGTAGTTCTGTAGAAGTCTGGCGAAAAGCCTGCCTAGTCACTGCAGTAATAATATTTTACATGTTGCTTGCCAGGGTGTGTTCAGTGTCCTCACTTGGTCATTTTCCTTAGAGAAAGGTAGAGACCAAGGTGATCACAATACTTGTCATTTGGTCCTAGTTTGTAAATAAAGTCTGCATATTTCAGTCATTGAGAGAAAAAGAACTACTTGATGACGTGTATATATATATATATATTTTTCTTTGAGTCAGAGCCTCAAGCTATTGCCCTGGGTAGAGTGCTGTGGCATCACAGCTCACAGCAACTTCCAACTCCTGGGCTCAAGCGAGTCTCCTGCCTCCGCCTCCCAGGTAGCTGGGACCACAGGCGCCCACCACAACGCCTGGCCATTTTTTGGTTTCAGCCATCGTTGTTTTTTGGTGGGCTCGGGCTAGATTCGAACCCGCCACCTTAGGTGTATGTGGCTGGCACCTTAGCCACTTGAGCCACAGGCACCAAGCCCTTGGCATATATTAAGCACAAGCAGATTGACATGGATCAATTTATAGACATTTAATTTTAACATTTTTTAAAAGGACCTCTTTTTCTGATTGTGAAAGCAGTGACTGTTATGGAGAATTTGAAAAATATAGACAGGAGGTAAGAAAAAATAGAAATAATCTGTAATAATCTATAATCTTGTTGATCAATGATAACCATACTTTAATAGTTTTCTTATAAAGCATGACTTTAAAAGAAAGTTTTTATTTTATTTCACAAATAAATTTGTGGGGCAGCACCTGTGGCTTAGTGAGTAGAGTGCCGGCCCCATATACCGGAGGTGATGGGTTCAAATCCGGCCCCAGCCAAAAAAAAAAACAAAAAAAAATCTACAGATAAATTTGTGTATCTAGTTCTTCACCAAGCTACCAACCCACTGTGAGATGCATTGCTTAAATTACACCAACAAGCTTCTATACACTTGTTTTCAATGTCAATTTGAAGAAATTGAACAAAGATGTTCTCTGTATCATCTTGGAAATATTAATAATTTCAACCTGATCAATTTTTCTAGCTTGAGATTCATATGAACTCTATAAAGAAAAATAACATAATTATGGGACATTTTCTAAAAGTTGATTTGAAGGCTTCATTTAAAGATCCTTTAATCCTAAAAGTACTGCCTGTGCCTCTAGTTAAATTGTTTCTCCTTCTTATCCATTGTTCCAGAAATTCTAGTAAGACAAAAATACAAAGTGAACATCCTCCGTAATCTTCACCCTACCCCAAGGTGACTGCTGTTAACAGAATTTGGTAAATTTTGTCCTACTTAATACAGGGTAGACACAATGGTACTCATATCTCATTCACAAGAATGGGGTAACACTGTGTGTATTATTATGCATAAGGATTTTTTATTTTGTGTGTCTTAAACATCATTTCTTTTTAGTGTACAAAAGACTACTGCATTCCTCTTAATAACTGCATTGTTTCACCAACTCCATACAGATGGGCACTCGTTTCAGCTTTTTGCTATTACCAATAACTTCCACTGAACATCCTTACTCATCTGTCTTTTTGCCCTTCCTCAGAAGTTTGGTCCCACCCTTCCCTCCCACAAATCTAACCTAAAATTCTACCACCTACAATAACATCCTTTTCTTTTTAAATTAGTACAGACCACATGTATGGATAAGATGATACCTGAGGCCTGTCAGTTCCACCTCTGTGTGTTCTCCCAAATCAGTCCACTCCTTTGTACCGGTGCTGACCCCTTCCCTGCCCACACCACAGGCACAGAATCCTCTCTAGCTTGGCCTATTCTGCTGACCTCCTACTGCCTGTCCCCTAAAATCTGTGGGCCCCAGGGAAAGCAGAATGATCTTTTGTTTTTTTTTTTTGTTTGTTTGTTTGTTTGTTTTTGAGACAGAGCCTCAAGCTATCCCCCTGGGTAGAATACCATGGCATCACAGCTCATAGCAACCTCCAACTCCTGGGCTCAAGCAAGTCTCCTGCCTCCACCTCCCAAGTAGCTGGGACCACAGGCGCCCGCCACAACACCCGGCCATTTTTTGGTTGTAGCCATCATTGTTGTTTGGCAGGCCCGGACTGGGGATTCGAACCCACCACCTTAGGTGTACGTGGCTGGCGCCTTAGCCAATTGAGCCACAGGCACCGAGCCCAGAATGATCTTTTAATAACATAATATATAAGTTCATTTTCTTGCTAAGAATCCTTCAAAGGGTTCCTACTACCTCTAAAGTAAAATTAAAACCCCCTTCCTCACCGTGGTTCTCAAGGCCCTGCTGGGGCAGGATTTCTCTGCCTTCTCTACTTCTCATCTTCCCTACACTTGGGCCACACCAGCCCCCATTCTATTCTAGGGACAAGTATTTGTCTGTATTTGGCAAGCTGAAAACCCAGGAGAATCGGTGGTCTAGTCCTAGTCTGAATTGGAAGATCCAAGAACCAGGAGAGAAGAGAGCTGATGATGTATGTTCCAGATCAAGTCCAAAAACGGCAAGAGATGACTGACATCCCAGCGGACAGACACACAGGGAATGAAGATTCTCCCATACTCCCTTAGAATTTTGGTTTTTTTCAGGTCTTCGAAGCATTTGGTCATGTGCGTCCATGTTGGGAAGGGGAGTCTGTTCTGCTCATTTTGCTAACTCCAATGTTAATCTCATCGATAAGCACCCTCAAAGATATGCCTGGAATCTTTAACCAAATACTTGGGTACCTCATGTCCCAGGCAAGTTGACACATAAATTAACTATCGCTGGAAAATTTCCTGCCTCCAGATTATTCTACAGTTCAGAAAGTTTTTCACAGAACTGTCTTGTTCTCTTTTTCAAGTTCTCTGCTCAAATGTTAAGCTCTCTTACTGACCTTTCCAAACCACGCTATCTCAGGAGGCCTCCCAGAGACTTAACCACAGACTCTCCTTTATGATTTTCATTTGTAACATTTATCCCAATATGTAATGATCTTGTTTATTTACGGTTTACTTTTTTTTATTATTTTTATTTTTTGAGACAGAGTACCTTGGATAGAGTACCATGGTGTCAGCCTAGCTCCCAGCAGCCTCAAACTCTTGGGCTCAAGCAATCTTCTTGTCTCAGCCTCCTGCGTAGCGAGGACTACAGCAGCCACCACAATGCCAGGCTAGTTTTTCTATTTTTAGTAGAAAGACTGGGTCTTGGTTTGCTCAGGCTGCTCAAACTGCTGAGCTCAAGCAATCGACCCTCCTTGGCCTCCCAGAGTGCTAGGATAACAGGCATGAGCCACTGTGCCAGCCAGTTTACTTGTTTTTAATGTCTCTCTTCTATTAGAATGTATGCACTTTGTATTTGGGTGGGAAATGTCTATGTCTGAACTTATCGGAATCTACGATAATATGTGCACAATAAATAAATATGATTATTTTAGCGTCAGTGGGAGAGTTGAACACCTAGATGATGTCAGATTTTTTAAGTCTGTTAAAAACAAACTTCCTTACAAAAAAATTCTAATAATATATGTAGACAAGTCCTCCACTAGGAGTTGGAGTTTAACAATCCCTTTTTTACTGATGGGCTCTAGACACAGTGACTTGCTGCCAAAGAATAGAGCAGTGGTTCTCAAGCTTCCTAATGCCACAGTCCTTTAATACAGTTCCTATGGGTCGCAACCCACGGGTTGAGAACCGCTGGAATAGAGTATGGAAAGGGAGACACAGTAAATTTCCAGTAGAGCAACCTGCTGTCACCATCTTAACCAAATCAGTGGACACCGTGAACCCCTGATAGGTTGTGCTCATAAGGGCACGGTATCACTTATGCAGAATTCTTGCCCAAATTGCATAACCTCAATCAAATCATAAGAAGACACCAGATGAACCTCAACTGAGAGGCATAGTGTAAAGCCAGTTATTAACTAATGTTCATCAAAAGCAACACAGTGGTGAAAGATAAGATGAAATCGAAGAACTGCCTCAGACTGAAAGAGACTGTGGAGATGTCACACCAAGTGCGATGTGGCACTGTGGACGAACTTCTGGAAGAGAAGGAGGACATTAATGGAAAAACTAGTGAAATCCAAATAAAATCGCAAGTTTATAGAATTACAGTAATGTGGGTCTCTTAGTTCTGACCACGGGAGTATGTTAATGTAAGATGTTAACAATGGGGGAAGCTGGTGAAGGGTCTGCGGGGACTCACTTTATTAAATTTGCAACTTTTCTGTAAACTTAAATTTATTAAAAAGAAAAAGGTTTATTCCAGAAAAAGATAATCACAAATTCGAATCTACATAACCCATAACATTTCTTTAAATCTTTTACAAATAAAAGACAGAAAGCTAAAATCAAAAAGTTCTCTAGAGAAATGCTCATATGTTGCTACAAATATTCACAAGTGGGCTCAGTGCCTGTGGCTCAATTGGCTAAGGCACCAGCCACGTACACCTAAGGTGGTGGGTTCAAATCCCCAGCCCGGGCCCACCAAACAACAATGATGGCTGCAACCAAAAAATGGCCGGGCGTTGTGGCAGGCGTCTGTGGTCCCAGCTACTTGGGAGGCAGAGGCAGGAGACTCGCTTGAGCCCAGGAGTTGGAGGTTGCTATGAGCTGTGATGCCATGGCACTCTACCCAGGGGGATAGCTTGAGGCTCCGTCTCAAAAAAAAAAAAATATATTCACAAGTGGATTAAAAACTCTGAATTTTGATTTTAGTTAACATACATATATTGAAAACTACTATACTTTTAATTATGCTTAAAATGTTTATTTTACCTCCTAGGTCTCAGCTATCCGTTTTCATTTCTGTCACCACACTTTCAAATATTTAAGAGATGCTATCATTGCAGTGAATGTTCATTTAATGTTTATAATTGAAGGATATTTTTGAACATGCTGGCACCAAATGGATAATAATTATTGCATTGAAATCATCACTCCTTAAAAGAGAGCTTCTGCCACGCACGGTAGTATGCACTTGCAGTCTCAGCTACTCTGGAGCCTGAGGTGAGATGATCATTTGAGCCCAGCCAGGAGTTTAAGTGTAGCCTGGAATATAGAAAGATACTATTTCTTAGAAGGGGAGGTGGGGGTTGGCGCCCATAGCTCAGTGGTTAGGGGCTGGCAGGTTGGAACCTGGCCCCAGGCCTCCCAAACAACAATAACAACACACACACACACACACACACACACATAGCCAGGTGTTGTGGTGGGTGCCTGTAGTGCCAGCTACTTGGGAGGCTGAGGCTAGTGAATCACTTGAGCCTAAGAGTTTGAGGTTGCTGTGAGCTTACTGAGGGTGATGTAGTAAGACTCTGTCTCAAATAAAAAAAGTGTGGGGCCAGTATCTAAGATGATTTTTTTTTTTGAGACAGAGTTTCATTATGTTGTCCTTGGTAGAGTGCCATGGCGTCACAACTCACAGCAATCTCAAACACTTGGTCATAAGTGATTCTCTTACCTCAGCCTCCCAAGTAGCTGGGACTACAGGTGTCCACCACAATACCCAAGTATTTGTTGTTGTTGTTGTTGTCGTCATTGTTGTTTGGCAGGCCTGGGCCGGGTTCGAACCCGCCAGCCCGGATGTATGTGGCTGGCACCCTAGCCACTAAGCTACAGGCACTGAGCCCTAAGGTGATTCTTAATTATCTACAAGCTTTAGCTTCTTTTTCTTAATTTTTTTTTTTCGAGACAGAGCCTCAAGCTGTCACCCTAGTTAGGGTGGTGTAGTGTCATAGCTCACAGCAACCTCAAACTCTTAGGCTAAAGTGATTCTTTTGCCTCAGCCTCCCAAGTAGCTGGGACTACAGGCACCTGCCACAACGCCTGGCTATTTTTTTGTTGTAGCTGTTATTGTTGTTTGGCAGGCCCAAGCTGGATTTGAACCCATCAGCTCTGGTGTATGTAACTGGTGCCTTAGCCACTTGAGCTACAGGCACCGAGCCATGCTTATTTTTTTCTTGAATAAAAACTAGAAAGATTATTAAGAAGTTAATGGTAATCTCAAAGATGCAGAATCAACCCAAGTGCTCATCAATTTCATGGCTGAATTAATAACATATGGTGTGTATATATATCATGGAGTACTACTCAGCCGCAAAAAAGGAATGAATTAATGTCTTTGCAGCAATTTGGATGGAACCAGAGACTATTATCTTAAGCCAAGTTTCTCAGGAATGAAAAAACAATCACTACATGTAGTGTCTCATAATTTGGAACTAAACAATGGGCATACAGAGAAGTAAATGCCATTGGAAATTAAGAAGTGGGGATGGGAAGAAAAGAAGGAGTAAAAACCTACCTAACAGCTATAAAATTTGGGTGATGGGCACACTAATAGCACTGACTTAAGCATTATAAAACCCTATCCCTGGGGTTGGGCATGGTGGCTCACACCTGCAATCCTAGCACTCTGTGAGGAGAACCAGGTCGGTGTGTTGCTTGAGCTCAGGAGTTTGAGACCAGCTTGAGCAACAGCAGGAAAAATAGAGAAAATCATCCAAGTGTTGTGGCAGGTGCCTGCAGTCTTAGCTGTTCAGGAGGCTGAGGCAGGAGGATCACTTGAATCAGGAGTTTGAGGTTGCTGTGAGCTATGACACTATAGCGCTCTAGCCTGGGCAACAGAGTGAGACTCTGTTTTGAAAAAAGTAATAATAATAAAAAAAAACTATCCATGTACACAAAATGTTTGTACCCCCTTAAAATTTTGAGATAGATAGGTAAGAGTTAATGGTAATGAATACTTGCAGTCAGAATTGCTGAATCACCTATCCATCTGAGGTGTTAGAAATAGAATGTGACAAATAGATTCTTCTGCCAGGGTCTGAAGTGGCTCCTTCTTAATATAAGGTAGTTACTATTGAAGAATAAGAGTAGTTCATTCTTTTGATTAGTTGGACAGTCACATTCGATTGGATAATGTCATATGTACATCCAGTTGTATCATGACAAATTAATAAATAATCTACCATACAAATTATCCTGGCTTTACATGTATGAAGAATTACCTGAGACATCAATACTTCAGGCACTTTTTAAAATGCTGACTTACTTTCCTTTACCTTCATGGAACCACAGATCAAAGCCATGAAAGGCAAAGACTGATTTGAGAAACCGTCACAGATTAGAGAAAACTAAGAAAAAAATAAATAAATAAAAGGTGAGATCCTGGGAAAGATCCTGGGAGAGTAAAAGGACGTTAGTGGAAAAACCCATGAAATGTGCGTAAGGTCTATATTTAGTTAATAGTTTTGTTCCAATGTTTATCTGCTGGTTTTGGTAATTATACATGGTTATGTAAGTTGTTAACATTAGGATAAACTTGGTAAAGAGTAGATGACAACTTTCTGGATGATTTGGGGGATTTGTTTGCAACTTCTGCAAGTCTGAAATTATTTAAAAATAGAAAGATTTGGTTTTAGTTGCACTGGAAAATTCCTCAGAAAGTTGTTACTTCAGAGAGAGAGAGACATAATATCTCTCAACTGTTTCAATAGAGCTGGTTTTCCCAGCCTGCTTTGAGACAACATTGTTTCTTCTGTTGAACATCAGATAAAACGCAGCTGTTGGCTTGTGTGTTAGGACTATTTCATACAAACATACATGTTGCAGATTGCTGGAGTTATGCTCTATACACTAAGATGTTTGTACTTTGAGAAGCCCTTTAAAGGTAGATTCATATTTCTCATATTTATGCCAGAATATTTGTTCATTGACTGGAGTATTGGGCCAAATTGCCCAGATAGTTTAAAATTCAGCAAGTAATTTATAATTCCCCTCTTTTTTTCTTGTCAAGTCATATATAGTTGAATTTAAATAGCTTAAATGTAGGTATCATGTGATTTCAGTATAATTCAATAGAGAAGGTAAACACTTAGCTTTGCTAAGTGGGTAATGGGAGATTCTTCTTTGAGAATGCCTTATAAGTGACAATTATTATTAGGAAATCCTTTTGGCAGTTGGGTAATTATACCCTGCTTTATGCTACTGACTATTCATTAATGAATTCAGTAATTCATTCATTTACTGCCCCATTTCCTTACAGATGAAGACATGGAGGCTCAGAAAAAATAAGTAACTGGTCTGATCTAGGCTTCAAACACAGATTGGACTGTCTCTAAATGTCTATTGATAATGAGTGGCCTATCCTGCAACCAATTCTACTGTTAGTGAATTGTGTCCTAGTGAGAGTTCAGTATACAAGTCTTTTAGTATACTTGAAATATCTTTTTATTTTGAAAGGAAAGGCAATATTTCATTTGAAGTCACGTACAACTATATTTGCTTCAAAATATTGAAATAGCTAAGAAAATCCAAAATCTCCAAGTTATTAAGTCCTGCTAGTAACAGAATATATATTTTTTTCTTTTATTAGATCATAATTGTGTACATTAATTCTATCATAGGATACAGTGTGTTGCTTCCATATGCAGTTTGGAAAACTCTCATCCAACTGGCTAATATAGCCATCATGTCTTTCTCATAATTGTTGTGTTAAGACATTCATATTCAACCTTTAGACAAATTCACATGTACCCTAATAGGATAAATCATAGGCGTGATCCCCACAATATCATTCTCGTCACCCATCCTCCCCCCTCCCCTCCCCCCACCCCTTTCCCCACAGTCTAGGGCTCCATTTGGATTGTAGCTTCTTAAGGTAGCTAACAATTAGTTTCATAAGCTTCTGCACAGCCAAGAACACAGTAAGAAAAGTAAGTAGACAACCCTCAGAATGGGAAAAGATATTTGCTGGTTATGCTTCCGACAAAGGTCTTATAACCAGAATCCACAGAGAACTCAAGCGTAGTAGCAAGAAGAGAATAAGTGATTCCATC
>CAUYQV010053923.1:0-30190 GCA_963574575.1 Galagoides demidoff
CCCCCCCCCCCCCCCCCCCCCCCCCCCCCCCCCCCCCCCCCCCCCCCCCCCCCCCCCCCGGAACTGACGTTGGGAGGTGCTTGGAAGGCTCGGGAAGCCTGTGGAGGTGGTTGGGATGGGGGCGGCAGACACCCCCTTCTCTCTCTGATTTCCCTGCCTGCCGCAGAGCTGGCCTGATTTCCCTTGGCTTCAGCCCTCCTTATTTCCCTGACCAGGTGACATCTTTCCATATTTCTTGCTTTTTGCCTTTCTCCATTGCCTGCCAGCTCAGGTTCCCCAGCTGTCCTTGAAAACAAGGCAAAGCCCCCAGAGCAGCCTCCCTCCCACTCCCCTCTCCAGTCCCTGGTGGCCTGCGCTTGCTCCCCCAAACTGCTTGCAGATGACAGGGGGAGCAGCCCTCCTGGCCCAAGCGCTAAGCACCTTCCTCGGGTTGCAGGGTGAGTGGGGACATTGGCAGTGGGCACACTGCTGAGTGGGGAAGTCCTGAAGGCTGTCCAAGCCTCAGTTTGAAAGGGATGGGGGTGGAATTGGCCAGAACCCTGTTGGGTAGATGCCATCAGCAGCCACTGGAAGCCGCTGAAACCTTACCTAGGCTTGTTGCTGATGGACAGGGCGGCCAGCCGGAAGGGGCTTCCTCCTATCAGATGCCCTGTGAGCACCAGCTGGTGGCTGTGACTGACACTTGGTTCCTACTCACCGTGGTTGGTGGGGGGCCCCGACTACAAGGAAGCAGGTGGCGCAGGCAGAGGCTCCTGTTTCTTCTGCTCCTGGTGTGGTAGCAGCTCACGTATCACACCAGGCCTGGAGAGAAATGGTCAGTCAGCCTTTAAATCAGCCACTCTGACCCCCTTATTGGAAAACTGAGACCCAGGGAGGTGAGAGGCTTACCCAGGGGCAGAGCCTGGGCCCTAACCCCAGCTTCACAGCTGCTGGCCCAGGGCTCATGCTGTCCTCTTGCCACCTCTCCCCAAGTCAAGCAGGTGCAGGCTGCCCACGTACCAGTCAGTGACTCAGAGGTGTGCCAGACAGCTGACTGGAGTGACAGGTATGTTTCTCTAAGAAGGAAAGTCCTACATGTCCAGCCACGCCTCCCAGTGCCCAGGGGTCTCCTTTCCAGACCAGCCTTTTCAGACGTGTAAGTCAGGTTGGGCATCTCTTGGAGAGGATATTGTTACTCCAGTTAATTTCTAGATGCTGGAATTTCTAGTAAAATAGTAAGAGGAAAGTTCTGGGCTTTGAGTGATGTGTGTGTGTTTATGCACGTGTGTGATCATATATGCACATGCTCGGATATGGAGGGGGTGGGAACCTTTTGGGATCAGGGAGGCACCTCCTGAGAGTCTGCTTTTGGGGTGAGCTGCTCTGGCTTCACAGCCCCTCTCCTGTCCCATAGGAGAATGTATATATTCTCCCTCAGCTCTGATTTCCTGACAGCATCTGCAGTGGGGAGTGGAGGGGGGAGTGAATTGCAGGAAAGGACCTGGGAGAGGTTCTGACATGGTGTTTGAAATGGGGGCTTCATGTGATTGCTGTTATTGGAGTTGCCAATGCCATCAGCCCCCAGTTTCCTGGGCTCCCATTGCTGGCATGATCTTCATCCTCACGGATGTTCCAGCCACATTTTTCACTGGCCCTTACTCTTCCCTTAGCTTTTTGTGGCAATAGACCACTCCCCATTCTGCAAGCACCTTCCATGCTTTTCCCTGCCTGCCTCTGACCCAGCCAGCCAGCTCATGCCTACTGCTGGGCCTGCTGCTGCTCTGCCTAAAACCCCTTCTGTCTATTACCTCTACCTGGTCCAGGATACTCCTCTCTCTCTTTTGCAGCCGAACTCCCACGGCTGTCCCCTTTATACACTGTCACCCTTTCCTCTCACCTGCACGCTCCTTGCACAGAATGTAAGCCAGAATTTTGACAATGTCAGTCATTTCTCTTTCTCCCTGTACTGATGAACTGCTTGAGGGCAGGGCTGTTCCTTACCCACTGTAGGCCCACTATTTAGCATGTACTAAGCACTTGATAAAACATTGCTGCGTCAAAATGATCTCACTCTCACTGGCCTGAGAGTCCCTCAAAGGCAGGGCCCAGTCTCACACTGCCAGCATGTCCCATGCAGTCACCTCACAGATGGTCCACAAATGCTTAGTAAACAGAATTTCAGTTGTGCTGCTGTCGGGAAGAGAAACCCACAATGTTTTCTATCTCTAAACATCTCCCTGCTTGCCAAAAACTTCCAGGTTGTCTTGGTTAGCAAACTGTTCTTGGTTTTTGAAGGTGGAAAGCAATTTGCCACCAGGGAGAACCACAAGTCTTCAGGACAGGAGAGAAAAAGGGAGGGAGCAGTGACAGGAGGGGTGGGAGGGGACAGCAGGCTGTCAGCCCACCTCCTGAGCTTCCTTTCTGCCACCAAGGAGGGAAACAATGGAGCCTTATTCTCTGAAAATCCTATTTGCTCTTTAAGGGACCAGGAAAATACTTTGTCCTCCTTTCTCTGTTTCTCATCAGGATCCGTGAGCACAAAGCGTGGAGGTGCCAGCCAAGGGCAGCAGGGACCTTGCAGATCAGCCAGGGAAGAACCTCACACTCTTCAAAATGTAAAGTTTGGCAACATCCATGGCTATACATCATCCCTACCAACTCTGGGCTGTTGCATTACAAATGAAGTTCTCTCATTTTTGGTTATTCAACCGTATCTGTTGAACCCCCATCAGTACCTTCCTTTTACTTAAATTAAACACACATATAAGCAGACAGGAAGACATCAGATAGTGCTCTGAAGACAATTAACACCTGGGTAGTGATGTAGAGCTCACAGTCAGGGAAGGCCACCTGGAGGTGGCAACTTCTGAGCCCACGAAGGATGAGAAGAGGAGGCAGCTGGAGAGATGAGTAGAGCACTCCAGGCAGGGGCACAGCTAGGTCCTAGGTCTGAAGATGGAAGAGGGGAGAGGACGCCATGAGGCGGGTCACAGAGGCAGCAGGCACCAAGTTTACCTCCTGAAGCCTGGAAGTCCAAGGTGGGTGGAGCATGGTAGGAAGACAATGGGGAATAGGGGACTCAGGAGACTATAGCTCTGGTTCCACCATGACTTGCATCAGGACAAGGGGAGGCAAGTGCTTTCCAAGTCTGACTCTGGTTCTCCTGGGTCTGATCACCCGCAGCCCTGCAACAGGCCATGCCATACCCATGCATGTCTATTGTGGTAGAGACAGAACAAGAAAAAATGGGGCCTCTTCTGTCATGTTAATTTGCTTGAAAGAACCCAGCACTTTGCTGGGAGTCTGGGTCAGGCCCCCTTTTAAGATGCAGACTGCTCCTCAACCGCCATGGCTCAGGGGTGCTGGTTTTCCTCATGCAAGCAGCTGGTCAGCAGCTGGCCATCTGCTGGCCTGGGTCTGGGCTGATAGGGGTGGCTGCAGAGACAGGAAGCTCCACGCTGTGGGCTCCGGCCTCAAGGATCAGCCCTCTTGAGGAACAGCCGCCGCCCAGCACCTTCCTCCCCTCCTGCCGGAGGATGACTCGAGTGTGGATTTTGGCTGGGGAATGCCACGCACCCAGCTCGTGTGTGGCAGCCAGGGGACCACCCAGCCCTGTGAGATTGGCCCACCGCATTTCAGGGTGGGTTATTTTCATGCGAGGACTTGTTTTTACTGGCACCTCCAAGGCCGTATGCTTCACGGCAGTAAGTATGAGGCGCCTCCATACGTGGGCTCTATTTACACAGCGAGGGGAGAGATACACTTCTTTTTGTGTACACAGAAGGTTATATGGAAATAGAACCATTTATAACCCATGAAACTGCCTGTTCTGACAGACGCCTGGGCCCTTCTTACAAGTGGATAATACGTACAATATGTGTAGTGCTTCGGGCGGTACCAGCAGCGTGCTCTGGCCAAGCACTTATGTTCTGAATAACCCTCTTAGGCAGAGCTTCTAATTAATACCAGGGAGAGCCTCCCATCCCAGGGCGAACTGAGAAGCTGGGAATCTCCAGGAAGCGGGAGGATCCCCTAACGTCCTTAATTCACAAGCTCCTTTATAGTATCACCTCCCCGCTGTCACACGTGTCCAGTCTAGCACGGGCACGTCTAGTGACCGGAGGTTCTCTGGCCACGAGCTCAGTGTATTCTTTGTTGGAAATTTCTTTCTTTCTGATAACAGTCAAGATCTGCCCTCTGTAAAAGTCCACTCTCGGGCCTAGTCAGACCCTTTGGGGTCAAATAAAGTCCAATCTCCGCTGCATGACTGCCCTTCGCTATTGGAAGATTGTTTTCCCTACCTGGGTTGAACTGCCCACGTCCCTTCAACTGCTTCTTCTGCAACCTTGTGTCAACACCCTGCTCAGTTCTGTCCAAGCCCCATTGACTTTCTGAGAAATGTGGCTCCCCCAAGACACACAGAATAGCCAGGAAAGTTTGGGTCAGGAGAGTCCCTTGTGTACTCTAGGAGACGGGAGGGGCATCTACCAAGTCAGAAAACGGGAGCTGAGCTCCAAGACCACACTGGTGCCCTGCACAGGGCCACCCACCAGTCCTGCCCTCAGGTGGGTGGATGCCCAGTCTGTCAGCCAGGAGAGGCCTGGTCTGGGTGCTCCCTCGGGCTCGGAGAAAATGCCTGAGGACAGCCCAACTCCACCCTCTGGCAGTTCACACCCTCCCCGATCTTCATCTCCTCTTTGTTTCCCCTCACACAGAAAATTGAAGTATTAAGCCAGGTCAGATAAGATTTTATGAAACTCTTACTGTAATAATAGGGAGAGGCCCTCATGGGAGTACTGTGCCTTACATGCTTCCAGATGCCTCTCACACCCCAAGACTCTGAGCAACCAGGAAGGTAGGTGCAGCAGGGATTACTGCTGGGCTCAGATGAGGAAACAGGCTCACGTGGTGAAAGGCCATGGCACCGTCCCACAGGTGGATGGCAGAACCCAGCTTGAGGCCAAATCCAATGCCTTTCCCAGGCCTCTAGCAGCTCAGCCTTGTGGTGGGCTGGGGGTGGGGCAGATAAATTGTACTCAGGATGCAACAACCAGAGGCTTAAACTCTGTATGCTCTTGGGCACAGGCTGGCACAGCCCTGAGACTCAGGCTGAGGGCCTCCTTCCATCAATGCAGCACTGTCTAGTTCATGAAGCAGGGGGCAAGGGAGGGGCTGAGTGCTGTGGCCCTTCCTGCTGCAACTCAGCCTGACACCAGAGATGGGGTGTGCCCACACAGCTTAGGCCTGGAGGGGACCCAGCGAGGGTGGCGGCGGGTGCCTACTCAGCCGCTCTCCTTGGTGCCCGGAAGCCGGAGGGCACGAGGACTGGCTGCCTTCCCAGAAAACACAGATCACTGTCTGCCTGTTCTGTCCTTGAGCTCAAGCCCAGCTCTGTCCCATGACAGGATCCGGGCGGTGGCAGCAGGCCCTCCCCTCTGGCCCCGTGAGGAGACCAGGCTCCAAGGCCTGGGCAAGCCTCCAAGCCAAGGCCTCTGGGGTCTGTCCCCAGGACCCCAGGATCCCCAGGGGCTGCATGTGGCTGCATTCAGTGCAGGAGGCCAGTCCAGAGGCCTCAGAGGAAGGACTTTGTTTTCAGGGAAGAAGACAGGTCAAGGGTCACCTTCCTCCTCCCTGATGAGTGAGTAGCTCCAAAATGGTCTCTCTCCAATTGGTCTCTGCCAGGGCAGGGGTGATGGGTCTGGTCTCATGGGGGCAGCCTGAAGGCCTCTCTAGTTTCTGTTGACAGGGCTAGAGCCACACCCCATTGCCTCCACCCCAGCATTTGAGCTGCCTAAGCCTCAGAACAGCTTGTGTTTCTTAGAGGTAGCTCCAGAAGGAGACATTCTGAACCCTGGATCTGACCAGAGAGCAGAATGCCTTTTCTCCTGGGGAATGGTGGGGTCAGGCCTGCTGACCCGAGATGAGTGGAATTTGAAAAAGCAGGATGACCTGGCAGGAGAGGGGTGAGCCAGTGAGTCAACATGGTTTTAATCAGGGACTACAGGGCACTTGGGGCTGGTAGCTCAGGGCAAAGAAAAGAACCAGTCCTGTTCTCAAGACCGTGCAACGTTTGTGTGAAGGTGGAGGTGCATGGGGTGAGAAAACAGCTATTTCTTCCTCCTTGCCAGTTTTGAATGGGGAATACTGAAAAAAAAAAAAACCTGTGGGGAGTAGAATAAAAAGACCTGGCATAGACAGACTCAATGTTCTCATCTGTGAAATGGGTGTTAAAAATTGCGCCCTCTGAAAAATCACCTAGTTGTTGGTGAAACTGGCTGTGAAAGAGCTTTTTCGACTGCGATGGCTCTGATGTAGCGATGCCACAGCAGGCCTGGCGGAGGCGCCGCGTCCACCCGGATCCGGCCGGGGGCAGCCGGAGAGACGCTCGGGTGTTCCTTCCCCGCTAGGAGGAGCGCTGGGCACTTCCAGAGGCTGATTCTCGACGGTCAGGGCCGGCGGGCAGAGGGAGCAGAGCTGGCGCTGCTCCCTCGTCCCTGCTCTCCCGTCTCAGCAGGACCTTCCCCCCAACCTCCTGCCCTGGAGCTGGCGGACTCTCAGAGGGCCGAGCAGGAGGAGGCCTGGCTGCCAGGAAGGGCGGGGCTGCCACACTGCGACCGGGCCAGTCCCGGAAACTCTCCAAACCTTGGCCCTCAGCCGCACATCCGGCGACTCTGAGGGGTGGTGGCAGGGCCTGTCAGGCGGGCTGAGGGCGTGTGGGATGCTTCTGAGGTCAGGTTGCTGGAGATTTCCAACAGGAGAAAGGCAGAGTGGTGTTTTATCCTTCCTGGGCTCAGGCTTGGCCATGCACTTATGGTGTTAACAGAAGTACTGGTGCAGCCTCCAGTAATGCTTTCCTCTCCTAGATGCTACATAGTCCGTTCTAGGATCCTATACTTATTAGTTTAAAAAAAAACAAAGT
Organism: Galagoides demidoff; assembly: GCA_963574575.1. Taxonomy (NCBI): domain Eukaryota; kingdom Metazoa; phylum Chordata; class Mammalia; order Primates; family Galagidae; genus Galagoides; species Galagoides demidoff. Next base: position 6,899 of record CAUYQV010053923.1, read on the forward strand.
CAAAACTTGGATAAGGGTGTTTACCGTGTGTTAGGCACTGTGCTAAGCTTGAATCTATCAACTAAATGAGGTGAGATTATTATTATGCCCATATCCCAGATAAGGAATCTGAGGCTCTGGAGGCAGTGTCACTGCCCAAGGTCACGTACATGCTAATTGTAGGAGTCTGGAATCAAACCCAGGCAAGTCTGGCTGATTCCAGACTTCAAGATCTTAACTTTCCTGGAAGGCGGGACCCACAGTTTACTCATCTCTGCAGAGTTCCTAATACTGATGTATTGAATGGGGCTTGCTGCATTTGGGGGCCTGGCTCTCTCTGTTATAAACTGATGAAATGATGTGAAATTTGTGGCAGGACTTAGCTCAAGCCAGGATGTAGTAGGTGCAGCCGAGGCCCAGTCTTCCTCCTTTCTGCAGGATGTATCTGTGCTAGTGAATAATAATTTCAGAAAACACAGCTTCCCTTGGGTCTCTGGGGAAGACAGTCAAAAGTCCCAGTTAGACCTTCTCTGCCTGAGGGGAGGGGTACGTTTGGGAGGGTTGGGGTGGAAGAGGCAGAGAGTGTGACTCTCTGTGCCCTAGATGTCCCTGGTGAGGGAGTGGGGAGGAAGGATGCCTGTTTCCTTGGCTGACGTCACTGAGAGGCCCTTCCTCTCCTCCCTTGACAGGGATGATGTGGGCCTGGAAGCTTGGCCTGCTCGGAGCCCTGAGAGGTTGAGTCACACAGTCTGGCCCAAATATGTGAGAAACACTGACACTGTGTCATAGGGACCTTGTGCAGCTGAGTCTGAGAGGGGAGGAGGCATGAGAGGTTAGGGGACAGCTGGGACCTGTTAGATTCTCTCTCCTACCCCAGTCTCCTGGCAGTGGGGTGATGGGGACCTTGGCAAATGTAGCTGTGATCAGAAGGGAGCAGAGGAAAGGGTGGGCATAGACCTGAGGGCAGGCAAGCCAAAGAGCTGCCCAATAGCCAACTAGTTAGACCTTCAGAAAAGCCAACATCCCTCCTCTCAATCCATGGCCTCTGAAAAGGAAACTTACCTGGGCAGATCTTCCCAAACCCTCTGTTGGTTATTGCGATTGGTAGTAGTGCCCAAACATTATCTCTGTCTGAGGTTGGGCAGGGAAAGGTTTTGAAGATGATCTGTTTTCTGTGCACTTTCCCAAAGACAGGGGAACCTCTGATGCTTAACCAAACATCCAGTTTTACGTCAGATGGTGTTATCAGTCCTCAAGGACCTGGATACACATGGCAGGCAGCAAGACAGATTGACGTGCGTGTGACGCAAGCAGCCAGGCTCAGTGCAGAGGCAACTCACTCACCTTTGAGCCTCGGGCTCTCTGCATGTTTCAAATGCAGACTCTGCACTTTTCAAGGTTCTGTAGACGTGAATGAAATGGTGTCTGTGAGGGAGATTTTAATGTAGAGTGGTCAGTCAGCGTGTGCCTGGAACAGAGGCCCTCTAGGGAGAGCACTCCTGCCACTCCTCCTTGCTTTGCTGGTTATCACAGCACCCTTTGGAGTGAGCATCTATAATCCTCACCTCACAACCAAAGACAGCTGGATCCAAGAGCCAGCTTGTCCAAACTCTCCCCTGAAGGAAGAGTTTACTCTTCAAAGTGCTCAAACTCCCTTCCTCCCTCTATTGTTATCTTCCTTTCCCTCCCTCATTTCCTTCTTCTCTCTTTTTTCTTTTTTTTGAGACAGGATCTCACGGTGTCACCCTCAGTAGAGTGCTGTAGTGTCACAGCTCACAGCAACCTCAAATTCTTGGGCTTAAGCGGTTCTCTTGCCTCAACCTCCCAAGTAGCTGGGACTACAGGAGCCCACTACAATGCCTAGCTTTTTTTTTTTTTGGTTGTCATTGTTGTTTAGCTGGCCTGCACTGGGTTTGAACCCATGAGGCTCGCTGTATGTGGCTGGCACTGTAATCACTGAGCTATGGGTGCTGAGCCCTTTTTTTTCTTTTTCCTTTTTGGAGACAGAGTCTCAATCTATGACCCTGTGTAGAGGACCATGCGGCTTCATCATACCTCACAGCAATCTCAAACTCTTGGGCTTGAGCAATCCTCTTGCCTCAGCCTCTTGAGTAGCTGAGACCATAGGCGTGTACCACTACTAGCGCCTGGTTAGTTTTTTTATTGTTATTATTATTATTTTTTAGTAGAGATGGTGTCTTGCTCTTTCTTGGGCTGGTCTTGAACTCGTGAGCTCAAACCTGCCTCAGCCTCCCAGAGTGCTAGGATTACAAGCGTAAGTTCCCAGCCTCTCTCTTCCTTTCCTTCTTGCACAAGTATCTGCGAGCACTTATTCTTTGTCAGGCACTGTGATGATTGCTGGTCTGCAGGAGGAAGTGGAGACAGACAGGAGCCTCACCCTCACAGAGTTTACAGTCCAGCGCTTGAACAAGATCTCTGCAAACAATCTTTGTTGAATACCTCTGGTAACAGGACACTCACTGTCTTCTGGGACAGCCATTTTGAGGGCCAGTTTTTCCTGATTTAAACTGAATTCTGCCTCCCTATCATACTTATTCTGACCCCTGGAGGCACACAAAATAAGTCTAACCCCATTTCCTATGTTGCAGTCCTCAAAACGTGGGAAAATAAACATGTGCCTAGCAGACATTCTCTCTTCACTTGTGAAAGGGAAGCTGGTTCTCCATGAAGTTAAATTCCTCAAGGTCATTATAGCCTAAGGTGGGTTCTACTTTGGGCGCCTGGGTTCTGTTTCTGGTGCACCTGGGGCTGGGGGAAGCTGGGTGGTGGAGACTCATGAAGAGACAGGGGTGAAGGTTTGCAGGTGGCAAGGGAGGTGGGCCTAAGTGAAGTGGGAGGGGGTTTGTCAGTCTGGAGTGTGGGGTGTATGTGCGGCATGTTCTGGCTATCTGCCCAGGACAAGCCTGAGCTCCAGGGTTTCTGGCGATTCACAACTTCCTCTCTTCCCAAAGGAATCTCCTTTATAGCTTTTGCAGCGTGACCCCAGTGTCCCTGCGAATGTCAACTGACAGCTGCACAGAGTGTAGCCACCACAGCAACTCTGCCGGGTGCCAGCTGGACGTGCTTGGCGGCCGGGGCCCTGGAAGCCACCTCTCTGGGATGTCAGGGGAGAGCTGCAGGCCGCCCTTCCGTCAGCAGGAAGCCCAGCCACAAACACTTGGACAGGAAGCCCAAGTGCTGGCCAGCTGAGCGAGCTCTAGTTTCTCCTGTGTCTGAGGGTTTGGCCCAGGGTAGAGGAAGGCAAGCCAGGTGCTGCAGGCTGCACCGACTGGGCGGTGGATTCCCTCTTGGGCTGGGAATGTGGGTTCAAGGGTGTGAGCAGAAAAGCATCATCCAGGCTCAGGCAGAGGGAGGTGCTTCCCGGAGGAAGGGCAAGGGAGCAGGGAGCATGGAGGTTACCAGTGCTGGGCCAGCTGCCTCAGAGCTTGAAAAGACCCTTTTATGACAGCTCCAGATAAGATGTGTTCCTTGGTCCAGTCCTCCAGTTTCGGGACAAATTTTGGGGAACACACACTTCAGACCTGTAGGGTGGGATGTCCACACATTCCCAGCTTGAAGAATGACTCTCTCAAGGGAGTATTTCTTTCATAATTTACCAACTGCACTGTGAGTGAATTTATAAAAAATAGTGTGCTCAGCCAGGGATGAAGGTGATTTTGCATCCAGGACTGACATTTGCTTGTAAGTTCTATGCATGATTATCTTCAAGGCAATATATATATACACACACACAACTATTAAGGTTACAGAAAGCTTAAACTTTTCACAGACTGGGTGCAGTGGCTTATGCCTGTAATCCCAGCACTTTGAGAGCTGAAGTTGGAGGATTGCCTAAGGCCAGGAATTTGAGACCAGCCTGGACAACACAGTGAGACCCCAGTCTCTAAAAAAACCCACACAGTCAGGCTTGGTGGCATGTGCTGACAGTCTCAGCTGCTCAGGAGCCTGAGGTGGGAGGATTGCTTCCGTGCAGGAGTTTGAGGCTGCAGTGAGCAATGATCACGCCACTGTATTTCAGTCTGAGTGACAGAGGAAAATCTTATCTACTCGCTCCCCCCCCAAAAAAAAAATCAAAGCAAAACAAAACATTTCATGGGTCATTGGGATATTTTCCCCTCATGTTTGCCTTTTACAACCTGGTAGACCAGTAAGAGATGGCTGGTACGAGGGGACCAGGGATAAGTATTTTGGCTCAAGATCATGTACCTCAGCAGTGGTGGAGTCCAGGCTACCAGGGTGACTTCTGGGCTGGAAAGAGATCCAGATGGTTACTTTCCTGGCACTTGAGCATCTACTACCTTCTCCTGGATATGTGTAGGTCTTCCTGGAGTGTGCTCTGGGCTGGAGTGCATTAGCAATATCTAATTCACTTGTCGAAGTCCCGTTTGAAAACCTCCTGCTGGATGTATTGTGCCTGTGGCTTTAGTCACTCTCCTTGGCAGGGTCACACCTCTGTATTTGTTCCTTTTCAATAATCTACATTTTATTGTAGTGTATGGTCTTTGTGGCTCTCACTCTACAGCAAAGGTCAGCAATTTTTTCTATACAGGGCTAGATAGTAAATATTTTAAACTTTGTAGGACACGTGGCCTCTGTGGCAACTACTCAACTTTGCCACTGTGGTACAAAAGCAGCCATAGACAGTATGGAAACAAAGAGCATGGCTGTATTCTAATAAAACTTTGTTCACAAAAATAGATAGTAAGTCAGAACTGACCCCCAGGCCATAGTTTGCTGACTGCTGCTTTAGAATTCCTCAAACTTACCTGTTTTTATACAACTATAAGAACTCTCTCCACCCATGTTGGGTTGACTACATTTATATTTTGTGCTTAGTAAGAATTCAGTGTTAATTCAATGAATTAACAAATGGATGAAGGAATTCACAAATGAGACTGTTATTGAACTTGTTAGGCTTCAATTCTGATCTACACCTACAAGCGATATATTGTGATTGAGCACAGTGTTATTGAAGGGAATACACAGGCCTGGTTTTATCACCTATTCTGCCGCTTTCTAGTTGGGAAAACTGGGCATGTAAGTGATTCCTTCCCATCATAATTCTCAGTTTGCCCATTTGTGATATGGGGTGATACCTAATTCAAAGGGTTGTTGTGGGGTAAATAGAGAATGTATGGGAAGCTAGGGGCCTGGTGCTGGGCGCAGTCAGGGCTGACAAGAAGGTAGGAGTTGCCACCTGGAGGATGTAGTGTTACTGTTTCATGCTGACACTTCATGCTGGTCAAGTTCCAGATTGGGCCTCAGCATTCTCTTACCCTGTGACACATGATGAGGATACAGTGAGAATAAATGGAAAGATATTCCTTAGCCTGGAAAAAGTAGGTTCATCCAAAGCCAGGGAGTCTTACAGAAGTGCTCTCATGTGTCCTGTGGACACCCCAAACACTCTGTCTAACATGACTTCCTTATCTCCGCCCTCCACATCCCAAGTTGCTCTTCTTCAAGCCAGAAGCCTGAAAGACATCTGCCTCGGTCTCACTCCCTCTACCCCCATACAGGCACCCGCTAAAGCAGCCGCCATTGCAGGCAGCTCCACGTCACTGTCTAGTCTGGGCTGATCATCTGTACCACTAGGTAGCTGCTTCCTGTGGCCCCCATGCCAGGCACTTTACCAGTTGATTAACGTTCAAGATACAAATATCTAGTTTTGTCCTGCTCAGTTGCTTATAATCAGACTGGCTCCCTACTCATGGTAGGCCAGTGTCCAGTTCCTTAGCCAGAGCCTTCTCCACTGGGCTCCAACCGAGCCACATCTCTGAGCATCTTTGCTTGCCACACGTTTTAGCCTCATCAGTGGATCTCACTATATACATTTGTATCCCTTGCACTTTTTTACGCTATTATCTGCTGCTTCTCCCTCCCAGATTTCCAGCCTCTCCAGACACCATAAATAAGTCAGTAAACAATGTTTTTCAGCTATAGAGTTTTTAAACACAGTTTTTGAAGGTACGTTATTCAGTTCTGACTTGGAACATAGGTCTGTGAAAATCTATGCCAATGGTATATTTCTTTATGAAAAACTTTTTTTTCAACTAAGAAGGACTTTAGATGTCAGACCCTTTCTGTTTAAAAGCTTTCTCGGTATGTCCGAAATACCCAGGTCAGGGGTTTATGGATCAGCAAACATGGGAGTTCCATCCCAGAAGGGGAATGACAGTGGGCGAGTAAGGATGCTATGTTTGATTAAATTGTTCTTCCAGAATTCCTCGTGTGTCACAGAACAGAGGACTCCTTTCAGCAGGAGCCTCCTGTAAGACCCTGCCAGTAGCTGGCGAGTCAGTGTGTGACCTCTCTTGAAGTCAACCTAACCGGCATCTGATTCTTGCTTCCTACAACTTCAAAGCCCTCAGCCCGGTGAGTTTGGAATGAACAAGGCCCCAGGCTGCAGGAACTGGAAGGGTGAAAAATTGCATGGCTGTTCTCCTCCTCTTGTTGACAGGTGATAATAACACTCATTGTTGTTGGAAAGGGTCCCCAAGTGCAAACACCGAAGGCTGGTCCATTCTGGCCTCTCTGCCTCTGTCCACCCCACCCCCAGCCCAGTCAATAGTCTACTTTTGCTCACCAAGGGCTCATTAAAATCCTACCAGCTTCTCTCGCTCCCCTGAGAATAGGGGACCAGGGCATGGTGCTAGCACAGTGTTGACCAAACTTTTACCCCCATCTATTTGCACACCAGAGTTAACTAATCAGGTCTTCTCTTCTTTCCTGCTGAAATGACAAAGTAGTTTTTTTTTTTTTTCTTTAAGGCAACAATATATATAGGTGCAATTCATCTCAGAGGTCAGCAGAACTTCAAACTTGGGTAAATAAAATGAAATGTTTTCCTTAAAAGTAGAAAAAAGACATTTGTTTTTGCTTAAAATCTGCCATTGCTAAGCTCTCTGCCTCTGTTCTATTTAAAAGCAATGAAATGTAATGGCCAAAGAAATGGAAAAGTTGGCTCGGCTCCTATGGCTCAATCGGCTAAGGCGCCAGCCACATACACCTAAGGTGGCGGGTTCGCATCCCCAGCCTGGCTGGGCCCGCCAAACAACAATGATGGCTGCAACCAAAAAATGGCCGGGCGTTGTGGCGGGCGCCTGTGGTCCCAGCTACTTGGGAGGTGGAGGCAGGAGACTCACTTGAGCCCAGGAGTTGTAGGTTGCTATGAGCTGTGATGCCATGGCACTCTACCCAGGAGGACAGCTTGAGGCTCCGTCTCAAAAAAAAAAAGAAAGAGAAAGGCTTCCATGATACTAAAGCATGTCTGGGAATCTCTGCAGAGAGGAAGGTGGCACCTGTGACAAAGGCACTGAAAAATACCGAGCAGCGTCCACCCCGTCTCTCACTGCTAAAACTTGGATATATTTGTAAAAGAGGTCACCCTACCTTGGCTTAAGAACACTCCTAGTGACTGGGCATAATGCTGCACACCTGTAACCCTAGCACTCTGGGAGGCCAACGTGGAAGGATCCCTTGAGCTGAGGAGTTCGAGACCAGCCTGAGTGAGAGCAAGATTCCATCTCACTGACAATAGAAAAATGAGCTGGGTGTGGTAGTGGGTGTCTGTAGTCCCAGCTACTAGGGAGGCTGAGGCAAGAGGATTGCTTGAGTCCAGGAGTTTGAGGTTGCTGTGAACTAAGCAGAGGCTATGGTATTCTAGCTATGGTGACAGAGTAAGACTCTGTCTCAAAAAAAAAAATGATAATAAAAATAAAAAAGAAGAAGAAAATGGAAGGGGAGGCAAAGGAACGGGAGGGAAGGGGAAAGGAGAGGAGGGAAGGGAAGCCAGGGGCTGGCTCCCGTCTCCCCAAGTCTGTCTATACTGAGTCAAGCTACATTCTCATGTCTTTTGTGTACTGTTTTCCTCTTTGGTGCTTGGGTGAGGCTGACAACTCTTGTTCCTTGTTTTTCCCTGCTGTAGTTCTCTTCTGTATTTACAAGTCAGGGTTTGTGCTGGATGATCTCCCCAGTCCCTTGCAGAAGCTCTGGCTTCCCTGAGCCCAGCACTCCTGCAGATCTCCTCTCCGCCTCCCTGCACCTCGCCCATAGCCCTGCTGCACCAAAGGCACTGGCCGCATCTGGAGCCTTAATCTTCCTGGTCACTGAACCATTCCCCACATGGGCAGGGGAGCGGCTGCCTCCCTGACTGATTGTTGGCTGATTTTGTTTGGCACTTTTTTTCTGGCCTCATGTAGAGCTTATTAGGGAACCATTTTCACATGCCAGGGATCATATTCATGACTCTGTTCCAACGGGGAGCTTCAATCAGAGAGATGGGCTGGGGGGGGGGCTAAGGAACTGAGGTGGGCTCTGTAAGAAATAAGTAATTAAGACATATCCATTTGCTCTGCATCTTCTTTTATACAATTTAAAGCATTTTCTGTCAATTTATTCTTTTATATTCATGATACCCCAACTTAGAAAACAGATATAATACTATACTTCCATTTCACAGATGAGAAAACTGAGGTACCGAGATATACACTGAGTTTTCAAGGCTCAGGGAAAATCGGGGGTAGGGCAAAGCTCAGAACTCTAAAGGCACTTCCGAATGTTCTTTGCTGAGGAGAGAAATAAAGCAACTTGAACTTGGGTTATTTGAGAAAAGGTCGGTATGAATTAATGAAAAGTGGGACAATATGATATTCAGAAACATCATCATCTAATACATGTAGTTATTGAAAATTTTGTCCCCATCTAAATAATTTTGTTGGTAACACAACTGAGACTCCTTTGGAACTCAACTATATGATTAAATACCAGGAATTCTGCCATGGTGCTGACCTTTGTAAAGTCCTCCCCCCAAAAAAATGTTTTTATATCTTCCTGTCTATCCACCCACCATTTCGCTGATCTACTGCGCTGCATTTGTTTACAGATGCAGAACTCTACTGAACCCCTTGAGGGAAAGGGATGTGTCTTATTTACCTCTGTACCTTCAGCACCTAAAACAACGCTCAGTAAGTAACAGGTGCTTAAAGCACGTCTCCAATAAAACAAGGGAGCAACTCTTCGGAGGTAGTGAACATCTCATTCACATCAGTTGTATAGAAAAAGGTGGAAATTAGTTGAACAAGTGTTGATTACTGAAGGCCTGCACTAATGAACTGATGAGAATACATCATAATTAGCATATCAATTCCATATGCAAGAAAAACATGCCTACAAAAAATGCTTACAACGTTTTTGCATGAAATATTGTCAATGGAACCCTGGGAATTGTATCCACGCCAATTTGTTATTTAGCAATTTTCCTTTCAAAGAGAGAGCAAAAGAAAGCTCACTATCTCCCCAAATCAGTGCAAATTCTGAATTAGTGGGGTCATATTTAATGAGGCTTATAAGACTGTTCATGTGCTTTGACCTAATGATCCTTCTCTAGGGAATATATCCTAAGAAAATAATTCAAAAGAAGACAAATACTATATGAACAAAAGGAATCATAGCATACTTAATTGCAATTTGGAAATGCTAACAATTAAATTAAATGTCCAACATGAAGAAAATAACAAATGACCATGGGAGAGACCTTCTGAAACACAAACAAGTGTTTATAGAATTAAGTTTCACACTGCGGCACTTGCCAGTAGTCTTAGCTACTCGGGAGGCTGAGGCAGGAGGATCAATTGAGCCCAGGAGTTTGAGGTTGCTGTGAGCTATGACATCATGACACTCTACCCAGGGTGCCAGAGTGAGACTCTGTCTCAAAAAAGAAAATGGTATGGTAATACATAGAGAAAATATGTAGTGACTTTCGATAGTGAGAATATGAGTAAACTATTTGTTATTTTTAAATGCTGATGAATTAAGCCCAACTGAGATTTAACAGTAATTACTTAGTAAGCCTAAGTGAACCAGGAATCTCACTGCTTAATTAATCACCTAATATAGTTATTATCCTCATTCATTCCTTATTTTATTTATTTAATGTCTACTATGGAACTTCGTATACAAAGAAAAAGACACAATCCCTGTCCTCAGGGACAACTGGGCCCAACTCAGTTCAGTACAATTCAATATTAACTGTTCTGGTAATAGAGCAGGTGAGATTTATTTAATTCTTAAAGAGCAGGAATACACGAAAGAAAACTTCTGAGTGGAGGAAGCATTCAGCTATGTCTTGAAGACTGCCTAGGATTTTAACAATTGGAAGAAATATGGGTAAAGCATGAGTTGTGAGTGTGCCCAGTGTGCTTAGGAAGTGGAGAGAAACTCAGCACCACCAGGACGAAAGTCCAGGAGAGGCCGGCAATGGGGCTAATTAGGGATCGGGGCTGGATGATGGAGGAGTCTGGAGGAGCACACCCAGGAACCCGGCCAACACTACCAACGCGGGCTCTGTGAGTGCAGAAATGAGGCAGGCTACGGATGGGTCAGGAATTATACACAATTCCTACTGCTCACTGCCTGTCCCGCCTGGCCTAGCGGAGCCACTTCTCCACATCTGGGATGTTTTATTCTGTTTTTAAGAGCTCTTCATTTGTCATTTGGGACAGAAAGTTGGACCTGGTTGCAACACACAATCAATCAGCCCACCTTTGTGGAAGAACTACCAGGAAACTGGTTCTCTTCCTCGGTGGGTCTTTTGGCATTGATGTAAGCATTCAAAAATCACTTAGGCAGGGGGTAGAGGAAGAAGAGGGGGGAGGGAGGGGGCAAAAAGAGAGAGATTGTCATCATACGTCGTGTGGGATTTTTCCATGGGCTAGTGGGAGTAAGTCGGCATTGTCAGGACTTGGGGGAGGTATTCTCTTTTGAAAAATACTCAGAAGGCCTCAGCATTCTACTCATTTATACTGCATCCTTATACATTTACCTTTAGGCATAAATAAATCTAGTATTTATACATACAGACACGTAAACATTTTCACAGCAACAACCAGGTTGTGAAGTGGGTGCGTGTCCGTCGTGCCCATGTCTGTGCCACTTGCTTTATTTTTTCATTTCAACAATATATCGTGGCTTTTTTACAGATCAGTACACACAGATTGTTTTCACTCTTTTTAGTGGTTTTGTGGTATGATAAGCACACACCATAATTTCTTTGAGCGATCCCTTATTGATAGATATTCAGGCTGTTTCCATTTCTTTTTTTCTTCTTGGCTAGTACAACCAATGTTGCAGTAAATATTGTTAAATGCACCTCTGCACACATTTTGGGTACTTCTTGGAAAAGGATTACTAACGTGAAATCACAGAGTCATAACTCATAGACATCTTGAGTTTTTGAAAATACAGATTTATACTCTCATCAACAAAATCTGAAAGTGTTGACTTCCCCACGCCTTCTAAGGGCTTGGACAGTTTTGTCAAGACCTCAGCCCCTTCGTCTCACACCTGGCCTCATCCCCAGCTTGAGAATTACTATGTACAGGAGGCATGTCGGTGCCCAGGAGACTGCAGACCTTGAGAATGGTGCTCAAAGGAACAATGGTAAGATTCACGGTAGGAAAGAGCCAAGATACTCAGGTTGTGGCCCTGGCCCTAGCTGAGCTATGCTGAGACCCCCCCTGTGTCCCTTCTATACCGTCCATCGATATGGGCTAAGGCTTTCTGGACCTTGGATTCCTGTCTGGGAAACGAGGAAGTTGAATTTGACGACGGAATGTCTCTTTTGGCTCAGACAGCCACTCACGAAAGAAGGACTGAAGGAGGATAGGAGAAAGGGAAGGATGTAAAAGAAAAGAGTAATGGGGAGGAAACCGAGCAAAATCAGTGAAGAAAGGGAAAGGAAGAAATCAAAGGGAAGTGACCGCACATAAGCCCTTCTCCGCTGTTATTGTTACCGAAAAGCCTTTTAAAAAATTCAATATGCAGCAATGCCAGGAGCTCTAACCTTTGGAAGAAAGAGAAAGGGATTCGGAAAGGGGACTGGGGAAAAGAATGGTGTTCTTTTATTTTCAAAAATCCCAAATTTAATTTTGCCCAGAAATAATGTTTTTCGTGTTGAGTGAACCAAGGGGAGAGTAATAGCTGGTGGCAGGGGAGAGAGCGCGGTGACAGATTACCTCTCACCGTCCTGCTTTTCCGTGTGTACTGCAAACACAAAAGCTCCCTGCCCCTGGGAGGAAGGTAGGTTCTTTTCTCTTCAATGTTATATTAATCACGGCTGCCAAAGTTATCACCCTCACTGACCACCACTTCTTAGATTCCTTTTAAACCTTGTCAGCACAGAAATGGATGACAAAACTTGACCAAGGATATACCGAGCTGTGGAGAGATAGAAAGAGGATCCGACTAGGAGTTCACAGAGCTTGAAGCCTAAATCTGTCCCTCCCTGGTTCTGTGGCTGTAAATGAAATCATCTTCCCTGTCTGGGAAACATCCTTGGATGTTACCTTTAAAAGGAAGAGGTTGAGACAAGGCAGGGGTCCTCGAGCAGCACCAGCATCACCAGGGAACTTTTTGGAAATGCAGAATCCCGGGCCCAGCCCCAGCATGTAACTCTAAACCTGTGTGGGTGGGACCCAGTGGTTGTATTTTTGCTGGCTTTCTGGGTGTTTATGATGCAGGCTGAAGTTTGAGAACCACTGAACCAAATGATTCACTAAACTACCACCTTTCTCTGGATATAGCTTTGTCCTAGGGATTAAAAAAAGGAGGAGGGGTGTGAAATTAAACAACTAAACAACGTTCTTGTTTCCAGTCCACCTTCCACGCTGACATCTGATGTTATGAGTCTTCCTACTGCTTCCTTAGACCTGTTTCTTCCCATCTTGGTGCTTAAATCACAGTCTTTGTGCTACAGCAGCACCAGCTACACTGGAGAAATTGGAAATCTTGCACCGCACCCAAGACCCAATAAATCGGAATCTGTATTTTTACTAAGATCCTGAGCTGATTCAAATGTACCTTACTTTACAGGTGTCTGCCACGGTGCAGTTATTTTTTTCTCCTTCCCTCTCCTTTCTGAATTCCTCTTTATGCTCATTTTACATCACTTTCATTTTAACTTTAGTGCCCTTCGGAAATGCCTGTGCTTTCTGGGAGAATGGCTTAAACTTGGGCGAATCCTAGACTTCAAAATATTGCACACTACCCAAAGACTTGAATATCAGATTTCATGCTGGGCCAGAAGCAGAGGAAACTGCACTTCCCTCTTCTGTCTGTGGGAGGCACTGTGGTACAGGCAAGAGTCCTGAATTCCGACAGCTAAGTTAGGATTCCCCACCTCTGTGTTGAGCAAAGACAGTAAAGCTTTTTGGGCCTCATTTCCAGAACGGAGATACTCTCACTTTATCTTGGGGTGCTTGTAAGGCTCAAATAAGATAAAGGAAATGAGTAAAAAAGCCCTGATTCAAATGTATGGAATAATAATAACTATTCAGCTTTCCCTCACCCTTTCTTTAGGGGTTTTTCAAGAACAGATCTCAATCACTTGCCCTTTTACCCTGTACTGCTGAAAATGGGGACCGATTTTCACATTTCCAAGCCTTTCCACCAGGTTTTTTATTAAGGGAGCAAATACTGGATTGCTCCCCTCCCTCTTTCTCAATAAATGTGTTTATCACCCTGTAAATTCCAACATATCAGTAGCTTGTTACAGAGAGAAAAGGTCGCTGCCAAGAAAGATGTGTCATTCCACAGGAAATTTGGGTTTAATATATACAAGGGAGCCGGCACATGGAAATCTCTTTGGAAATGATTAAGTCCTATAATGAAAAATACCACTACAATACTGGGCTCATTTCAGCAGATAAATATTTAATATAGATCAGCCAAGATTAATTGCCTACTGAAACATGCCTGTCCTCTGGCTGCTGAGGAAAAAGAGCATCTTTACGTTAATTTACGATGCAGTTTTTGAAACAAGCAAAGCTTAGCTCGGCATGCCAGGTTTGTTTTGCCTGCCATTGAGAAAGCATCGCGCAATTCCCAAGGCCTTCTGCTGGGCTTCGGGCTCCCACTGCTGCAGTGTGGAGTGGACTGGCCACTCCTTCGCATACTAATCAAGTTCTTGCAGGCATGAAAAAAAAATACGTTCTAGAGAATCACTGAAATCAGGACATGGAACAAACCAGTGAGAAAGACGGCCTTGGCTCTCACGGGGCCAGAGCAGAATGGATCTGCACGTTCCAAACAGGGCAGGGATGGCAGAAAGAAATCAAGAAATGAAGAATCGTGTGCGTGTGCCAGCGCAGAGCAATCTGATACATCCTCACCGTCAAAAAAACCGGGGACATGAGTGTCCCCATTTTATAAGTGAGGTACCACTGAAGCTGAGAGCAGCCACTTAACCCTCCAAGGTCCACATAGCTAATACGTGATAGAAGCCTGATTTCAATGTACCTGTTTCTGACCGCAGAACCCATCATTATACTCCTCAATTCAGTAACCTGTCTGATTGTCAAAGTTTTTGTACGTAGGGATTAATAGCACAACGGGAACTTCAAGTTCAGGCCTTTTAGCTCCAGGATATTTTGTACCTCCCTATTCTTTCCATTCACCAATTCTTTTTCCCCCTCCTGCTCTGTCTATAAGGTTATCTCGTGTCCCCAGAGAATTTTTGGTGCCTTGGAAGTAGTGTGTGGTATCAGGGAGGGAGAAACACAACTTCACTGGAGGCGCCAGTGGAGATTCTGATGATTTTCCATCACGCTATGTTGCAAACTCATTCTTTGCTTAGGAGAACTGGGATCACAGCTACTAGAAATGAAAACAAATGGGTTCGAACAAAACCAGAAACACACCTGGGCAAAGAGCTATACAACTTGGAAACAGGGTCCTCCATATCATCCCCTGACATTTATCCCCATTTCCATCAACTTCATCATCACTAATATGAACATCAGAATTGGTACCAGATGGAGATATTATTGGTCTCACCACCAAAATGATCAGTACTGACCTCTGTCCTTGCCGATATCAACATCATTGACAACTTTTTCCACCATAAGCAATATATCTCTCTACCTACCTGAGGGCCTCAAGAGTGTTATCACCATCATCACTTTTAACAAAGAGCAGTGAATTTAATATTTGACTACTATATACTGAAAATAAGTAGGAAAATAAAGCAAGGCCTTTGTGTATATGAAATTTTGATGCCACTAGGTAAACAAGGTAATTGACAATACATGACTCTGATTTGAAATGTCAGAAGAGGAAAGTTCAGAGACCTACCGTAAGAGGCCACACACAAGAGGACTAGGGGCTCATTCTGTGGGGAGGATTTTAGCCTGGTGTCTGTCGTTAATGCCTCCAGGATTTTGGTCAGGTTGCCTCACCACTCTGCTTTGGTTATTCAGTAAAAATGGTAAGTAAGCACTGGACAGACTTTAGACTTAAAGATTCTTGGAATACTTGAATTGCACAAAGATAATTGGTTGAGTTTTCCCCCCAAAATTCCCAAATAGTCTGGTTGACTTGACCTTGAAGAATCAAAGGTAGAAGGATGATTGCATTAATGTACACAGCTATCATTTAATTAAAAAAAAAAGAATCAAAAATAGAGAGAAATCTGAGATTGGAGGAGGAAAAACATCTTGTAAATCTCGTGTGATTTATCTCTCCTCTCTGGGGACCCAATCTTGGATTATTCCAAATGCTCAGTTTACAGGTTACAGAGGGCTTTAGTTCTAAATAATTCACATGGTGCTTTAAGCTCTCCTTTTTGAGAGTATTTCATCATGAGAGAAACCTGATTCCAAGGAACAGTTCTTGAATAACACCCTAAATATATCATTGCAGGAAGAAATTTCCTCATTATATCTGCTCAGAGATGGCTTACATTTTTTATTTTTATTCCACATACTCTTCTGGGAGTAGAGAGCTTTCAGTTTGAATCCGAGCTCATCTCATTATTACCTGTGTTATCTGGGACAAATTCATTAACTTCTCTGAACCACAAACAGCTCATCAGTAGAAACAGTCTGATTACATCTCTACCGTAGAGTAGTTATGATAATTCCATTGATGAGGTTTGTTAGAACACAGTGCTTGCTACACTGGATGTACAATGAGATAAACACATAAATTAAATAATATGAAGGACCTAGAAGATCAAGATACCAAAGGCTTCCGGGACCATGGAAGTAATAAACCTCAGACACAAGGATTAGCTATGCCATCATCTTAGTGGTCAAGCCTGGGCATTGCTCCCATCTGAAGACAGCAGCCCCCATGCATACCCCACCCATTGATCTGTATACAAAATGGCTAAGGCCTATCAGAAATCAATATTTTAAGGGAAAAAAAACAGATATTTGCTTTTAATCTGAAATCTTTTCATTTGTTGAATTATAGGCTGATAGTTACCTTTACAAATTCATTCTGAGTCAAGTAAAAATATGTCATTGAGGCACAGTTTGGATATTATATGATGAGAACAGATGGGTGAGAGGCTGTTAAATGTCTAATTTATTTGCAAGATTCCTTTCCCTTGCCCTTTCTTCTTAGCTCACCTGAAGAGTTTCATCAGAGTAGAACAAATACCTTCAACCTCACCGTAGTTTCTGTAATAGTTCATCATGAAGGATGTTGTCAGTATGTGACTCTTGGAGGCTACATAACGTAAAAGGCAATCATCGCCGCTCCATACTTTTATACGTTTTCTTTAAACTTTTCTCATCCCTTAAACATAAACTTACAATGTCATGTATACAAACTCTGATGTTGGATGTTTTGGAGAATGAATGGGTGATTAGACAACACGCTCCTTGTGGTGATTAGAATGAGTAGTAGCAAGTCGCAAAAGTATAACACAGAAAGCAAAATAATGTCTTTCAGCAAGTCATTTAATTAATAAACAAGTGCCAACTGTGTGGTATGTGCCAAAGAGAAAACAAAGCCTGGAAGCAACAGGTTTTGGGAGAGAGAAGTGGTAAATCTTCAACAGGACCACATGATTTGTCTTCAACATATTCAGTGAGGGAGAAAAGGTGTCTTACTCAAGTCCTTCATATGTAGCACAGTGACTGGCACATAGTAGGTGCTCAATAAAAATATCTGCACCAAATGAAGGCAGGTGCATGTGCCAAAAAAGAGATATTAGTTAAGCCAATTCATGAAATTTGAATATCATTTCAAAAGGCATAAAATAGAGATCAAGGAGAAGGAACGCTTTCCAAGAGAAAAAGAGGATGAGGAAAATCACAGAGGCAGGGAAGTGTGAATGAAATTCTGGGATGGAGGACTGGGTGTAGCCTTGCCTACATAAAGAAATGCAATAGTTGGAAAATGATTAAAATACTAAACTTGAGAATTTTGATTCCATACCTGTAAGCCCTGGGAACCACTGAAGATGACAGAGAAGAAGTGAGCGACAATCTGACCTGTATTTCTGGAAATTAGTTAACTCTGCCTGTTCCATGTGAGGAAGAGGCCTGATTAGGAGGCTGCTGGTTGTAATTATGGAACTGAGGGAAGCTGATGGCATAGATTAGAAATAGGAAATGGAAAGAAGACGATAGTCAAAGTAAGCCAGAGCACTAGGTCTTGGGGACGCATTTGGTGTGTGCACAATGAGAAAATGCATGTTGAAGGTCTGCTACGAATCTGTCTGAGAAATCTCCCTGAGGTCACAGCCTCACACAGAACGCCAACTACCACAGGTGAGGTTTTAAGGGTGTCGCTGTTCCATCACTTACTCACTCTAAGTTCTCATCCACTCAGCAATCTAGAAGGATCCATGCATTTGTCAGTAACCCATTGACATAAGTCAGAAGCCCGTGTGCTTTCCACTCCTAACTGATCGTATGGATTAGTACAATGCTGTCACTGTAAACCTCCTGAATGTGGTAATTTCTTATAAGCTCCGTGGCAGCCCCGAGTCCAAGCCATTATCCTCTCTTGCCTGGGAAGTTAGTACAGTCTCTTTATTGGTGCCAGGTTATACTCTAGTTTCCCCTACTGGTTGATTCACCCACCATGATCCTTTAACAAGTAAATCAGAAATAAAAAGACATCAGAGTGAAGTAGTTAAGCAAAAGCTCCTAAAGATAACAATTATAAAAACCGAAGAAGTTTAAAAAAAAATAAGCATGATATACAGAGTACGGAAAACATCTGCAGCAGACAGACGCCCCAGAAGAGTGGACCCTAGAAAAACTGCAGCTGGAAAAGGTACGGATGGTGGGTCTGTGGGTTGTGGCCTCCGGGTGCTCCTCAACCCTAAGGCAATAAGCCGCGGTGAAAACGCGGAACCTTTCACAGGCTCAGAGAAGCAGAGAACAGGGGTCAGGAATGGACATAAAGCCTGAAATACGGGAAGCAAATAAATATTAGTGGTTATTGTAAAATTATATCATTATTGTTATTATTGGGTGAGAAAGAGGAATGGCTCAAGAATAGTGGCTGACACTCAGGCTCAGACCTCTGGCCTATGATGGTACCATTATGGGAGACAGAGAATGTAGAAAGCGGCACCGATCAGTGAGGAGGGACCATGAGGACGCTGAGATTTCATGGGGAAGTGTAATGCACATGTGCGTTTGGCAATTAGGTGCCAGGGATTTGGGGGTTTCTAGCTGAAGATAGACATCTGGGAGTTGCTGGTATGCAGGTGATAATGGAAGACACGGGAGTGAGTGTGATTCCCCAGGGAGAGTGAAGGGAAGAGAAGTATTGGATTGATCTCTAGAAGAGGAGAGGCCCATATGGAAAACTTAGATAAAACATCTAGAAACTGTCAGAGTGTACCTTGAATTCCTAATCAGACTATCAGGACCTACATTCATATAACAGATGGCATATTAAAATTAGAAAAGGGTACTCTCTCCAGCCAGACAAATTGTAAAATTAAAGTGTTCCTTTCAGGTGTGATTATGCCACCTCATGTCAGGATGGAACCTCTCCCAGCCTTCTTCACCAAGATTCCTTTGTGCAGTGGACAGACTGTGCAACTGGATACGGCAATCCAGAAAACCAGCACTGGGTTGTCAAGGATACCAAAGGCCACTGACGCCAATTCCCCACCTGTACTTATATTCTTTCTTGGTCCAACTATGCTAATTATTCATAGAATTCCTTTGGTAACAGGACTGTGACTACCCCCCTCAGCTCTTTTCAAGTGTTCCATTCGGGCAAATCTGACTATTAAGGACTTTTGCTTATTTTCAAGGCTCTATTACAGCAAGTACTACCAATTCTCTCTCTGTACCTACTTTATTAGAAACTTCCTGTTCCTCTGCAGGTGCAGGCTCTCTCTATATATATATGCTTGTCCACTTACACATAAGCTTCCTGCACATGAAAGATATCAAGTAGTGTTGGTGGCTACTTTCTGTAGTCGTCTTTGAGAATCAAGCTCCCAAGTTATTGCTAACAATCCAGCACCCAGTGTTAGGTGGATGAGGAAGCAGTTGAGACGTCTGAGGATGTCTTTCACACAGCCTTGTCTCCCAGAAATAGGTGGGTGGTACTCAGCCAAAGAATAGGGATTCAAAAAAAGCCGAGAATTATAGAGTAGGCTGAAATAGAACAGCATAATAGGTACAGCTATGACCTCCTGTCTAACATCCTCCATTAGCAAAAGACAAAAGAAACTCTACCCTGAAGTGTGGTGAGCTGGTTGTTTTTAACGATACAACCTCGGTCTGCTAATTTAAAGAAAACAATCCTAGAAAAAAATACTTTATTCTGAGAGTCAGAAAATTACCCTCAATGGATGCTAATTTTCTGAAATCTTTGAGAAGGCAAGCCATAGCATGTAAGAGCTGGAATGGGTCTCAGATAATATTTATTCCTAATATCTAATTTTAAAGATGGAGAAACAAAGGTTCATGAAGGCCTTGACCAAGTCCACTTAACGAATTGTATATAACACTAGGATCAGAACCAGGGTGTCCTAACATCCATTCCCATGTCTTTCTACCCAACGCTACCACACTCAGCTCTGCTGAGGTTGAGGACTTAAGAAGAGACTGAAAAAACGTAAGGGACACAGGATAGAAACAAAAAAGTGACTTAAGCTGTAGATGATTTTATTATAGCTTCAGAGCATCATTGTATAACTATTCACTTAACTGTCATTAACACTACACCATTAGCTCTTTCAGGTTCTGTTACAATTCATATTTCTATTAACTAGTAGAGTGCTTGGCACAAAGTAGACGCCAAATATCTACATGGTAAAAGAATATATCAATGAATGAATGGAGATAAGGAGGCACTAAGACACTGTCCTAAGTCTATGGCCTTTTACAGACTCTACCAATGCAGAAAAATCCAACTCTCAGCTTGAAAATTATGTGAATTAGTGTCTTTCATACACTAAGGATATCCCATTCAAATATCACTTACCAACTGAAATTACATCAGAAGCAATAGATGGCACCTTTATACCCAATGGTGTATTAATGATGGTAGCACAAGGATGAGGTTGTTTTGCTGTTGTTATTGTTTGTGTATTTGTTTGTGTTTTAACACCATCATGACATGAAAGATCAGATGTTTAATTGAGGTCAAACATAGGAATGAGAGTATTGAACCAAAGTTACTTGGTTCAAGAGTTTTCCCTGAAAAAATTCTAATACATTTATTAATTTAGTCATTGATTCCACAAAGTCCTAATGAATGGCTTCAATATATCAGGCATTCTTTCTGGCTCTGAGGAGATAACAGAGCTCAGGACAAAAAAAAAAGTCTATGCCCCAATGGAACTTTCATCTTTGGCCAAAGTTTCCTAAAAGATGATGATGATGTGACTTCTTATGGGAGCGTCCAAGGTCAGCAAATTGAGAGAGTAGATTCTTCCCCTGGAATAGAGCATGTCATGAGAATGCTCAAGGAACAAGGTGATTAAATACATACCTGGGATTACGTTCTGCTACAAGAATTACTGAAAGGGAAAATCTAGCTTCTTTGCTGTTTTCCCTGACAGCTAAGTATGCCTCATTCTCCTTCTTTAAGATATCACCCCTAGGATCCTTGTGTATGAATAAGGTGAGGTACTGCATATCTGTGGAAGTCTTCTCCACTCTCCCTTGAAAACTGTTGCAAGAAACACCAATGTTGTACTCAAATTGAGTAGTAGTAACAGGAAGGGGTGCATCAGACAAGAAGCCATCTGTACAACAGTTGAAAATGAGTACTGAAAGTCACACACCCCAGAAGACATAGAGAGAAGCCAACGTTCCATCACTTCCCAGATATCAAACTAAAGAAATCAATTACTCAGAGCCTTCACAACTCATCTGTAAAATGGAATGGTAATAACTACCTCATATGAAAAAGTGTTTTATGAATTTTTAAAGTATTGCCTATAGATGATATATTTGAATAGGAGAAAGAAGAGTTGGAAAAAGAAAGAAAAAAGCACAGAAAATGAAGGAGAAATTAGAATTGTAGACTGTTGGAACTGAACGCTTTTCCTCAAAATCTGGTACAAGATTAGGATCCTGACTCTCACTTCTTCTATTCAGCAAAGTTAGTACCGAAGCCCTAGCCAGAGCTATTAGATAAGAAAATATAAATAAATAGCCTCCAAATTGGAAAAGAAGAAGGCAAAGTATTTCTGTTTACAGATGACATGATTCTACCTGTAGAAAGTCCTAAGAGACTCAAAGACAACAAAGTGTTAAAAATAAATTTAGTAAAGTGAAGGATACAAAAGCAATGTATAAAATCCAGCTGCATTTAACCAAAGTGGTAGAAAGTCTTGGATGCTGAATATCATAAAACCTTGATTAAGGAAATTAAAGAAGACACAGAAAAATGAAGAGCTATCCCATGTTTATGAACTGGAACAGTTAATAATAGTAAGGTTAAAATCACGTAGTGCATGGTACCCAAACTGATCTACAGATACAATGCAACCCCTATTAAAATTCCAATGGCCTTGTTCACAGAAATAGAAGAAAAGTCCTTACATTCATATAGAACTATAAAAGACCCCGAATTGCCACAGCAATCCCAAGCAAGAAGAACAAAGCGGCAGGCATCACACTTCCTGAGTATTAAATACACAGGCATACGTTTGCACAGTGACAGATGATTTTGTCATTGTGCAAACATCCTAGAGTGCACTTACACAAACCTACATGGTGGGGCCTTCACTACACACCTGTGCCATGTAGTGTACTTTATTATTCCTAGGCTATAAACCCAGACAGCATGTTACAGACAACTGTAACACAATGGCAAGTATTTGTGTATAGTAACATATCCAACCATAGAAAATGTACAGTATCAGTATGGTCTTATAATCTTATGGGGCCACCATCATTTATGCAGTCTCTTGTTAACCAAAATATCATGCGGCACATGGCTGTATTACAAAATTACAGTAATTAAAGGTGCAATACTGGCATAAAAACAGATGTGTGGGTCAAGGGAACAGAATAGAAAAAGCAGAAAATAAACCTAGGCATATATTCACCAGTGATCTTCAACAAAGTTGCCAACAATACCCAACATGGAAAGGATTCTTTCTTTAACAAATAGTTTGGGAAAATTGGATATTTATAGATAAAACATTGAAATTATACTCTTACATATACAAAACTACACAAAAATCAACTCAAAATGGGTCACAGATCTAAGTGTAAAATATAAAACTGTATAACTATTACTAGGAAAAAAAACCAGGAAAAACTCTTTGACATTGGTCGGGAATGATTTTTTTGATCGGTCTCTAAAAGCACCAGCAGCAAAAGCAAAAATAGACAAGTGGGATTGCGTCAAACTAACAAGCATCTGCACAGCAAAGGAAACAATCACAGAGTGAAAAGCAACTTCTGAAATAAAAGAAAGTATTTGCAAAGCATACATCCTTTTTTCCCTGTTTTTATTCTACCCAACATTGTGAACACACCGAACCACATATCTGATTAGGAATTAATATTTAAAATATAAAAGATATTCAAACAACTGAATAGCGAAAGAAAGAAATAACCTAATTTTTAAAATGAGGGACTGAGTAGATATTTTTAGTAAGAGTACATAGAAATGGCCAACCCATTAAAACGGTTACTGCAAAAAGACAAAGATAACAAGTGCTGGCGAGGTTGTGGAGAAAAGGGAACATCTGTGCACCCTGGTGGGAATGCAGATTTATACAGCCATTTTGGAAAACAGGATGAATATTCCTCCAAAAGATTACAACTAGAATTGAGTACATTGTATTCTTGCTTCTCCATTCCATGATACTTTACTAAGAAGAATGTGTCGGCTCGGTGCCTGTGGCTCAATCAGCTAAGGCGCCAGCCACGTACAACTAAGGTGGAGGGTTCGAATCCCCAGCCCAGGCCTGCCAAACAACAATGATGGCTGCAACCAAAAAAATGGCCAGGCGTTGTGGCGGGCGCCTGTGGTCCCAGCTACTTGGGAGGCGGAGGCCAGAGACTC